>PVIW01010218.1:0-45856 GCA_004026585.1 Noctilio leporinus
TGCTTAGTGAAATAAGCCAGTCAGTGAAGGACAAATATCATATGATCTCACTCATTACGGGACAATAATGAGCAAAACTAACAACAAGCAAAACAGAACCAAGTATATGAATACAAGGAATAGGCCTTCAGTGGTCAGGGGGAAAGGGGTTGGGGGGAGGGGGGAGTCAGAGGCAAGAAAGGGGAGCATCTTAGACAAGAACCTAGTATAAAGGAACCATGGACATGGACAACAGGTGGGATTGACTTTGTGGGGAATGGGTGGGTGGGGAGGGGGACAGAAGGGAGCAAAAAGGGGATGGATGTAATATAACAACAATAAAATTTAAAAAAAGAAAAAGAAAGAAAAAAACAAACAAACAAAAAAAACAACAAACAAAAAAACAGAAACAGATCCATAGATACAAAGATCAAGCTGACAGTTGCCAAAGGGGAGGAAGATGGTGGATGGCTGGGAAAGAAAAAAGTATGTGATCAAGATTATATTGAAAGTAAAAGTAATAACAATAATAATAATAAAAGTCAGATCAGATAAAAAAAAAAAATGTATGTTAGCTATTGTTGCAATTATCATCCCTAGTACTTTATGGGCTGAATTGTGTTCCCCCTAACGCACACCAAGTTCACACGTTATATTGAAGTCCTAACCTCCAATATCTAAGAATGAGAGTGTATTTGAAGGTAAGGTCTTTAAAGAGGTAATTAAGGTAAAATAAGGTCATGTGGGTCGGCCTTAGTCCAATATGGTTGATGTCCTTATAAGAAGAAGAGGAGAGTAGGATAAAGACACACAGAGAAAAGGTTGTGTGAAGGCACAGGAAGAAGGTGGATATCTCGGAGAAAGACCTCAAAAGACATCAATCCTGCTGACACACCTTGATCTTGGACTTTCAACCTCCAGAATTGTGAAAATTAAACTTCTGTTGTTTAAACCACCCAGTCTGTGGTACCTTATTACAACAGCTCTAGCAAACTAATACAGTACTACTGACAGAGGACAATTCTAAATTACATGTCAAACAATGTAAGATTAAACAACATTTCTGAAAGCTACTGTGTTTGGTCTGTTTCTATCATTTTCCTGCATGGGAAAAAATATGTTCTGTTCTCTGACCTAAGCTGCCATTTAAGAGATTTGGCTAAATCCAAGTTAGGCCCCTGACAAAAGAGAGACACAAAGGTCACACGGAAGTTTAACCAAGATGTCCCAGAGCATAATATCAACAGCTTGCTAATTTGGCACTTGTTATGTCAATACTGATAAGAGTAGATTGGCAGGGGGCAGGGAAGCAGAGGTGAATCAGAGTGAATTTCATACTTCAACATCATTCCATTAGAATGGCCTATTTTTTTCTCCAAGCGTAGCTAAAGGTGTTGTTTGTTCATTCAATGTTATTATGGGAACAACATAAATACTATAGATTTTTTTTTTCTGTAAACCAGGTGGCATCATGGTTTCACTGGAACAGGGCATGGTAATTCCCACGAGGATGCTCTTGGTGGGCAACCCCTCTCAACTCCAGCTGCCTTTTTCCTTCTTTGAAATTTGGACTCTGTTTTGTTCCTTCCTCCAAACCCACCCTTATTAACTGCTCATCTGTCCTTCATTCTATGTCCTTCCCTCTGGCAGGGCCAGTGTGGGCCAGCTGTGGGCAGTGGATGGCACTGACAGGGACAGAATCCAGGCCATGTGAGTCCTCACAGCCTGCTCCCATTAAACCAAGGCTCACCTCTTCAGAGACAGGAGGCCAGGACTTCCCCTGGCCCACCTCCCTCAGGAATTTCTGCAGCCATACTGAAAGCCCTGGATGCTCCTTCACTGACTAAAAGCAACCTGTCTCTTGTCATTGGAGGGAAGGAAAAAAATTTTTTTAACTTAAACCGTTCAAACAACTACCAGGAGGTAGTTCAGGAGGTTACCAATTCATAAGTGACCCCAAAGTACATGTTTGTTAATTGCAGGTGGTAAAGAATGGCATTTAGTCTGAATCTCGGGGGTGCATTCCAGGAGGGTGGTGTGGGGCAGGGTCCACAGCCGAGAGTAAGTACCTCCTCACGTTTTGCATCCTGGGGGCCTTGCTTGCTTCCCTCTAGTTCTGCCACTGTGCTTCCCACTGGCAGTGCCACATAGGGAGCGCCCCAGAGCAGAGGCAGGTTGAGAGCCAAGAAATGACAGCTGACTAGCCAGCAGTCACAGAGTTTCGTCACTTGGTTTAATCCTCGGAACAACCCTGAGAGGTACAGCAGACTCTACCATCTCTGTGTACTTGGGTCAGAGGCTTGCAGAGGTCTTGGGGGTGGAACTGGGGCTGGGCCCCAAGTCTTCCTGGTGCCACGATGCTGCACTTGACCGCAGGTTGCGCTGGGGCAGCCGCAGGTCCCGTCTCAACGACACAATGACAGTTTCACTTACGGAGAAGTTTTATTATTGCGGGATATCTAGGGGTGGCCGGGAACGTTTCCTGCACTGCATTTTCCAGAGAACAGATTAGCAGGAAGCCCGTTATCTCTGCCAGCAAGAGCCACCTGGGTCTCCCCAGCACAATGACTGCTTTGACCTGTGTTTCCTTCTACAGCTGGCATCCCGAACTCCAGGTGCCGAGAGTACAATTTGGAGGTTCGCGTCTCCAGGCCAGGTTTTTCCCAGCTGGGAAGGGTCAAGTTTGGAAATCCGGCCCCATGCCCTGGGTGACTATAACTTTGCCTGCTTTGCTTTGTAAGAAATAGCTGGGCCTGGTGGGAGCTGCAAAGCAAAACCTTAAGCAGTGACCTTGGGCTTGTTAAATGGTTATACATTGATTTCACACTTTGTACCAAAACCTATTACATCTTGGCCTGCCCGGTCCCTGCTTATATAAGAAGGCACTTCTGGGTACTGGGGCTTGGCTGGGGTGACTGCATGGGGGGAAGAAAACCAAGGCATTTTGTGCTGACCTCCCAGTCCCCGTGCCAGTTCTTGAGCAACTGTGAGAGAGGCCAAGTTCGGATGGCAGGCAATCTTGGGGCTTGGAATTCCCCTAGAGGTTCCCATGAAGAACCTGAGAGAGCTGCTCCCTCACACCAGGCTTGGAAGGAGCAGGAGGAGCCTGTAGTCAACAAGGAGAAAGGGTCCAGGTGGGTCGATTGGAGTTGGGGTGGCGACCCCAAGGCCTGCGCGGTAGAGATGGGCCTTAGTGAGGAAAGCTGCCACTTAATACCACGTAATACACAGAGAGGAGTATTTCTGTGGTACACCACCTCCAGACATTACATGGACCCCCTTGGGGAGACCTCAGGGATCCTCAAACAGTGAGAAGGCTTCTCTGGAAGGGTGACTTCCCAGTGCATCATCCCTAGCTGCTCTCTCTGGTCACTCTCCTGGGTCACCTGTGGTCTGGGCCAGAGGGACCGAGAAGCCTAAAAGGGGAGGTGGGCTGCTCACAGGTCCTCCGGCTGACGCCGAGCTGTTAGAGGCTGTCCCCACCTGGCTGCCCACCCAGCAGCACACCCTGCAGACCCGCAGACCCCCACCCCGACCACCCTCACCTGGCAGGGGAAGGAGGCTGGGCGGACTTCTCCGTGGGGCTCACCCTGTGAGGACCTAAAGCTCAGAGGAGAGGCCGGATTACTGTCAGTATGCTTTTCCCTGGGATCCTTAGTGCCGGTTCGTTCATTCATTCATTCATTCATTCATCCAAGGAAACACTTGAGACCTGCTACGTGCTGGGTTGGACGCCAGATGCTGGAGGTGCAAGGTCAGCAGGGCAAAGGCGCCGCTGAGCCCATAGTGCGGAGAAGAAGCAAGTTTGAGTGATTACGTCGCAGCGTGGCCAGTGCTGCCACAGGAGCTTGGTCCCAGTACCAGAGGAAACGCTAGAGCCAAGGGGACCCTAATTCAGACATGCAAGATCAGGGAAGGCTTCCTGGAAGAAGGAACAGCGAAGCTGAGACCTTAGGCCTGATTCAAACCCTGGACCCCCAATTTCTAATTTTTTTGCAGCCTGGCTTTCCACATGCACCTCTCAGCCTTCTTCCCTTTGCTGGTCTTGTCTGACCCCGCCTGCCCCCACCTCAAGCCTGTTTCATTTCTGAATATTGAGTGTTTACTCTGCACCAGGCACTGAGTTAGAAGCTTTACGAAGTGGGTGGCAGCCCCATGAGATAATGCTGTCAGTCTGCCTGGGTTCAAAGCTCAATTCAGCCACCACAATTCGTACAATCTTGGGGAAATTGCTAAACTTCTCTGTGCCTCCCTTTCTGTATAATGAGCCTAATGATAGTACATACTCCAGAGCGCTGGTGTGATGACTAAAGGAGCTACGTATACATAACGTGCTTAGAACAGCATCTGGGATATAGTAAGAGCTACATAAGTATTTGCTAATATTATTGTAGCCTCCACTTTTATAGAAGAGGAAATCAAGATTCAGAGAAGTTAAGACATTTGTCCAGTCACACAGCTGGCAATTGTCAGAGGCAGGATTTGAAGGCGGGATCCCTGAGTGCATGTCCCGAGAGCCCTTTTCCATGGTACCATGGCTATGTCTGCTCTGTGTATGGCTGCTTCTGACACCCATGCTGGCTCAGAGTTCCATCTCCTCTGTGTCCAAGTTTATGACCTGCTCTGCGAGGCTCTGTGGTTCCCTGTTGATGGGCTGCAACAGCCGAGCCCATCCTAGCCCGCCACAACCCGCTGCTGGACACTGCCACACACAGCAGCTCGGACCCCCACACCCACTCTCTACCTGAGCCCTGGGCCTGGAACTGGCTGTGCTTGTGCAGAGAGGGGAACCAGCTGTCTGCAAAAGACAGTGTGGCAGGAAGGAGGCATCAGGAACGCAACTGAGTTTGATGAAGTGCTAACGAGAGAGGGAGACAGAGACAGAGACAGAGACAGAGTGAGACAGAGACAGAGTGAGACAGAGACAGAGAGAGAGAGAGAGAGACAGAGTGAGACAGAGACAGAGACAGAGAGAGACAGAGACAGAGAGACAGAGAGAGAGACAGAGAGACAGAGTGAGACAGAGACAGAGAGACAGAGACAGAGAGACAGAGACAGAGAGACAGAGAGAGACAGAGACAGAGACAGAGACAGAGACAGAGAGAGACAGAGAGAGGTGTCAAGGTGGAGAGAGGAGATAGAGCCAAAGGAAAGAAAAAGAAGAGAGTACCCAGGAAAGGAAAAACAGTTTTCTGGAGACCTTTTCATGTGACTGCTAACAGTATAACACTGACTAAAGCCCTGAGCACTAATTCAAACAGAAATGTCTACAACAGTTCTGAAAGACCTTGCAGCAACTCACTGGGTCTGTGTGAGCCCACCCTTTTGGTAGGGAACAAGGCTTCAGGAAGCTGGGATTGATCAGAGGGGCGAGCAGCTGGGACTCAGACCTCCGGGTCGGGTGCTCTCCCTGAGGCCTTGGGAGAGAGGCCCATGCCTCCCGGGACTGTTTCCTCATCTGGAAAGTAAGGGAAATTTTGCAGGTTTCCTCTGAAGGGTATTTTGAAGAGCTATCACAGATCATTTTCCCGTTCAAAGTGTCAGATGTACAGCAAAAATACTGGGATTTTGGAAAATCTGCAACTCAAAAGTTTTCAAATCCACTATTATTTCCCTCTAGGGGCATTTTCCTGCAGAGGGGCTGGGTCTGTCCCAACAGATTCAACACCACATTTATCCACTCCTGAAAACAAGTATCAAAGTTCTTTATTTCAGTTTTATTTGAGACAGTTTGGCCCATTATCTTTTAGCTGGACCATTGAACCTACACTCAGAAATGAGAACCAGCTGACTAAATAAATAGTTGTGCATGGAAGAGAAGCAGGAAACGCCTTTCCAAAACTAATAATATTAACAAACTTCCAAGGGACACAGGAGCCATGATTAATCAAAATTTGGGGAGGAAAAAGACATAAAAACTTGAAATTTGAAATATGACCCTGAGAATAGCTTAGTGGATTTTGTTTGTGTGTGTCTAAGGATCTGTCCACCCTTTCTTCTGGCTCCTTTCCCTTTTGACAGCAGCAATTATCCACATTCTTTCTGTAACTGTCTTTAGCCCGCAGATTCAAACCCTGGAATTCAGTATGTCTTGCCTGGACTCCTAGAGTGGCCTGTCAATAGGAGCTTATTCAAAACCTCAGTAAGTCTTGTGACCAGATGCAACTGTTTTGTTCGAGCTAAACCCATAGGAAGGACAGTCTTGTTCTCAACACCAATTCTCTAGCAAGGCTGCCTTTGGGGTCAGACACCGTGACATTGGACCGCGTGCTAGGGAAGACTCCAATCTAGGTGGCAAGGCCAAGATTCACAGGGCCACACATGCCTGGGGAATGGGCTTGACCTCCCAGATCTACTCCTTAAGAGACACCCCCAGTCTAAGTCCCTGCAGTGTCCCACTTCCAGGACAGCCTACATGATGCCAAGTTCAGGGGCCATTCGCCAGCATTTGCCAGGCCATTGTATCACTCTCCATTCCTCCTCTCAAGTGTGCTTGTGATAGAAATGACTAGTTGATTCCTGAAGAGTCATGGTCTTCATCCCGAGTGTAGAGTCACTGTTGAGAAGCAGCTGACTAGCCAGGGACTACGTTTCTGAGCCCCCTGGGACACCCTGGGTGATTAATTCCATCCAGTGAAATAGGACCTTGAGTGATGTGGCCCTTTCTGGCAGAGGTGGCTAAGTAGCCAGCCTGTCTTCCCTCACTCTCTGCCCATCTGGCAATGCTAAAAGGTGGGGGGCTGGGTCCCCGAGTCGCTGTGTGGAGGAGAAGCCCAAAAGCACTGCCTGACCAAGATCATCTGATTGGCATTTATGTGAGCAGGAAATAAACATCTTGTGTTCAGCTGTCCATTTATTGGGGTTGTTTATCTCAGCCTCTCTAATGATAAGTGGGACTTTCTTCGGCTCCTATCTTTCTCTAACAGGAAAACAGCAGTCCTGCCCATGTGCCTGGGACCTTGAGTATGTGCCTCTCTCTCCACCCTCCCAAACAAAGCCTATCCTCATGAGGAAACAGTAAAGCATGAGCGGACATTCATGGCCTGGTCTCTGTCATATGTTCAGGTTAAAATCCCAACTCCACCACTTGTTCACAGGGGAAGCCTTGAGCAAATGGTTTAACCTCTCTCCGAGTCTTAAATTCTCTCTCTGCAAAGGAGGGACCTCACCTTGCAGAGTCGTTATGGGGAATATAGTACATGGAGCATTCTGTGTAAAGTACCTGGCATATAACCAATTCAGGGCGTACAGCACTGTTGTCATTATTGGTACTGAGCATGCTCCAGCGAAAGAGATGCAGGAGGACTGAATCCGGTCAGCACCACTGCTGCTTTTTCTCTCTTCTCTTCACTCTTCACACCAGTAACTTCTACAGTACCTCACAATTTTCTTCGGTAGGTATTCGGATTTCTTCCACCTCTGCCTCACAGATGTCAGCCTACCTTCCATTCTTTACCTAAGGTGCTGCCACACATCGAGAAATGTATAAACATTTGGTAAAATGAGAAAGTAGGTGGAGCCAAAGGAAACGAGTGCAAATAGGTGTTGACTGAACATTCATCGGCTTTGGCAGAGAGTTGATCCTGTTCAAATCTACTATCCTGCTGCCCACGGGCTGCTCTGCCCCGTCTTCCAGGAGCTTCTGTGATGCAGAAAGTGAGAAGGATAGGGAGATAAGTGGCACCCAGACCAGCATGGGAGAGGGTCTTTTCTATGATTTCACAGGAAAGAGAAGCCAGATCACGTGTGGCGCAAGAAGGAAGCAGATGGAAGAGCAAAGGAGGACCTTGAGCAGGATTGCCCAGACGTCTGTCTCCTTTATGATGGTCAAGAAGCACAAATAAAAGATTTAAGTTAAATATACTGGCTATTTGCTGGCCAGACTATCTTTCATGTACTGTGGTCTTACACTGAGACTGGACTGGGTAGGCCACAGCTTAAATAAGGTCATGATACATTTTTTTCATAGATGAACATTGATCCTATAACCAGATTAAGAAGCTTTTTGGAAACGTAAGCGAACACCTGCACCGTTTGTCCAGCTGTACGTCTGGGGCAGCAGGTGTAGAGGTGCTGGAAGAAAGGCTGGCGGATTCCCAAGGTGAAGGAGGCTGTGTGCTTTGCTCTCTGAATATTGAATGAGCAAAGATGAGAGCAGACAGCATGAAGAGAGGCATCCTTCAATCCAAAGAGCCTTGAAAGCTACTTTTTGTGTGTGATGAACAAAGCACAGCTCTCGCCTGAACATCCTGGCTGTTGGCATTGGGGCCTTGACTGTTGGTCCTGTTTCAAGTTCTGATTAGAACCAAGATCTACTCCCAGCCTACAGGCTGCTAAGCCCGATTGGACCTTTCTTCACAGCCTGGTTGTCAGTGGTTCGTGCATGGTTATCCGTCCTCTGCTGGCATTTTCATGGGGCTGCAGAGCCCAGCCCAGAGGGAGGGGTGGCTTTAAAGATCTTGTAGTGCAACTCCCTCATTTGAGGCAAGAAGAAACCTGTGGGTTCCCCTTCTCCAGGACACGCTTTGCTAAGCTGAGCTGGTAACAGGAGCTGGACTTGGCCTGTGGGACAGAGGGCTAGTATTTCCCTGGGTGTGAGGAGTGAAAGAGAAACAGGCTTCACAGCGGTGGGGTGAAAAGGGCTGGAAAGGATGGGTCCTGAGGCACCTCAGAGGGACTCCCTTCAAGCGGAGGGACCAGGCGTTCATCCAGGTGCAGAAGCCCCAAGCCTTCCCAGGAACACTGTGCTGCTCCTCAGCCCTTTCTGCTTAACTTGAGGGTGACTGACATTTCACAAGAGCAAACTCCATCCTTTGACTTAAGTCTCTGTCCCCTATTAAATGCAAATATTCTTGAACAAGAGGTGCCATCATAAAAGAGTGGAGAGCTGGATTCTAGTACCAGGTCCACTTCTAGTTCCTAAAAAACTGTGGGCAGCATCGCAAATTGGGGCAAAGGACACCCTCTCCAAAGGGACTTTAAAGGGCTGCCAGAATTCCAAGTCACACAAATGGAAATGAATGACTGTCACATTTGACTGTGGTTCTTTTCCAGAGAGTGGCTTAGGGGGAAATGGATGTGGAGAGGAACTAGGGGACTCTGGGCTTTGAAAGGGAAATTTACTACCTGGCCGGGCTGCCCGGTACAGAAAAGTCAGCACTTACAACTGAGGTCCACACCATGGTGCTCTGGACCACTGTATCTGGAGTCCTTATGAGGGGACAACTCTCTCCCCAGAGATGTGACACCAGAACCCGAATCCTCTGTCTCTTGAGAAAGGGCTGGAAAGATAATTGTGGAATAGCTTCTCTCTCTCTCTCTCTCTCTCTCTCAACTAAGGAATAAGCTAGCCAGAAAAGAGAGGTACACATTGAGTGCTTGATAGTTCTTTACCAAATAAATGCCTCCTGGAAGTTTTATATCATAAACATTGTTGGCCAGTTTTCTCCAATAAAATATAAGATGGCTATTATTATTGTTATTATTATTATTATGTTTACTTCTGAGGTTTCTCTCAAACCCAGCCCCCTGGAGTTTGTTTGATTACACCCATTTCAGACAGAGGAGTTGTTTTAGCATGAGAGAGAGCTGGATGGTGTCATGTAGAGAATTTTGTTGTAGCTGACACTGTCCTGAACATGGTTGGGTGGCATCTGTTGGCCTTCAGTTAACTAAAGGGTGGAGTGAAGCAATTACCATGTTTCCTAGCTGTCCAGCAACTTTTTAACCCACTTTTGATCTAGCTGGGAAATTCCAGCTTTGTGAGTCCTTTCACCAGGAGGAATCTAGAAGATCAGTTCCCAAATTCTTCTGCAATTAGAGCACAAGCATGTGATCTGGGTTCCAATGATCAAAGAGTTACATTTGACGTGGATGTGAAGACTTGAAGGGAAAAAGCTCAGGGTGGGACCCATTTTGCTGGCAAGCAGGGCAGCAGAGGTTTCTTTGGGAAAAATGGAAATAGTGTCAGTGGAGTGTCAGTGCTGGTAGCCTTTTTGCCTTGGTGAGGCAGCCACAAGGAGCAGCTTCCTCATTGGAGCAGTTCTGCAGCATAAATTCGGATATTGTTCTATGAGATGGGTACTCCAGGCTCCTGCTGATTCTGTGAGTCCATCAGTTTCCTTCTCATAAACTCCTGTCAGAATCAGTCTCTGCGGCTTATGCCCTGACATGTCCCATCCATGTACTTGCAACCTTTTCAACACTAAGTATTTCTGGAAAGGTCTCTGTGAGCTCATTCAATAGAATGCAAAGACTCAACTTTCTATCTTATCTTTTTGGTCAAGTCTTCTGTTTCCTGACCTCCCCTCCCAGCACATCAGATTCACTTTTGCAATGTCTTTGATGGAAAGGTTGTTCTGGCTTGCTCAGTGCCTTCAGTGGAAAAGGTTTGAAAACAAAATTATTCCCTTTATTTGGCCAGGAGGGAAAATATGGCACCAGTTTTACTTGAGCCATTTCAGGTTTACTTCAGTTTGCTGAAGAATGTTTACCTGAATAGTTTAAACACCAGTGGAAAATGGAATGATGTGCAGGTAGATTGCTCTATTTCCCAATCGCTTCACCTCCCATCCATCAAAGGAAGAATGGAATTTATAGACCATTTTAAAGATAAAAGCCTCTCAGTCACAGAGCTCTAGCCAACTTCAAACACACGAGTGTGTTTCTAGAGAAACGTACAGTCATTGTCCTGAGGCAGATAGAAGCTGGACTTTGTTGAGACTCAGTTTGCTGATGGAGGCCCCTATCTGAATCTCTCTTATCTGTGTCTCCTCCTTTTTCCACGAGAATGACTTGCCGGGGCATTTCCCTCTCAGCACAGTGTACTGAGAACATCCCCCCAAGTAAATGAATGTTGACCCGAACTGGTTCTATACTGACGCACTTGGCCTGGTCTGTGTTCTACCCTGTTACCCAGAGTCAAACCTAAAAATACAAACTTGCGTTTATAGCCAACAAAACCAAACCGAAAAACACATTAAAATCACTTCTACTTCTTTGCCAGAATAGACAGTCATGATCAAACAGAGGCTATACATGTGTTTGATGGGAAGGCGAAGGAAGAGTAACCCAGCACGGTTGGCTCAGGCTTTTTTGTTTGTTTGTTTGGTTGGTTGGTTGGTTGGTGGGAAGGAAAAGCATTCGCTTCCCACCCTCACAGGGAGGTTGCTAGGTAGAGTAGCTCATTAAATGCCCAGCAACAGAAAGAAGCCAGAGTTCCCCAGAGAGGGGGCTTTCTCATCATCCTGACCTCACCTAGGAAACCACATCTTAACAAAGCTCCTCATTCCTTTTCCACGGCCACGACAGCATTGTTCCTGGAACTGGGAAACAGCTGAGAATATGAGGCAAGTCCTTCTTGCTCACATGATTCCCTTTTTTGTTTTTTGTCCACTTCTTTGAAACCCATTCCAGCCCTTTCTTACAAGGATGGGGCCTCCAATATAGTTTCAGTTTGATTTATCCCAATACCTAACCTAGTATGAAGGTCAACTAAGAATTTTATAAACACTTTCTGGTACCAGCATATGTGTTTCACAATCTCGACATCTGGATGTAATGTTAAACCTGATTCACTACAAAAACCAATTGAGTCTGTTTGTGGTTATTTCGGCCTTGGGTAGCTCCTTCTCTAAAGGTTCTGACCTGATACCCATGGAAAAGAGCTTTTGACCCCACAAGGCCGCTGGCTCAGTGCGTGAAAGCTATTCCTGAATCATTTTCTTTCTTTCTTTTTCTTAAACCTATAATATGCAGCTGAAAGGCCCAGCTCATAGCAAGTGGGTGGCTCGGCATTCCTCCTTTGGCACTTAACCTACAGTTACTGTTGAAATACTTTCCTTTGGGTCATTTCTCCAAATGGCAGATCAAGATACAACTCTCTGCATTAACTAAGAGACCCAGGAGGTATTTGGGGTGAACTTTCAGAATTCCATCCTACGTGACCTTACCTCCCACATGCTCTCGGAAAAGGTTCTCGCCTGCCATACATACCTTATCTAACCTGAATATGAATGATAGAGGTGACACAGTGGTTGGTTCACTAACACTCTCTAACGAGTTTCCATCTGTTGCTCTTAGAGTACCCACAACTCTATCACTGTCAATAGCTAATGTTTATTGATCATTGGCTCTATATACAAGGGAATGTTAAGGCTTCAACATGCACAATTTCATTTAGTTTGCATAGCAATGCTGTGAGGTAGGTATCACTGTTACTGTATTTTACAGATGGGAAAACTAAGGAATGATAAGGTTTACTCATGGGCATACAGCTTGCAAATGACAGAAACACCACTACCCCAGGTCTGTCTAACGCCAAAATTCATACTCCGAACCATGACCCTAAACTGCCTGTACAGTCAGGGTTGATGATCGAGGAAGAAAAAAATCCCAGTTTTATAATTACTACTAGTTCCATGACATATCAGAATCAAACTCACATTTCTTACTTATTCCAAGGTCCCGCTCCGTGGTTGTCTTTCTCTCTTGACCAGGATGCAGAGCAGGTGGAGGGAGGGAGAGAGGAAGGGTAGAAAGGAGCTTCCTGGGGAAGCGAGGAGAGAGAGTCCTCTGAACTGACTGAAAGGGTCAAGGACTGCAGAGAGGGCCTGCCAGCTGAGGGATTTTATGCATCCAGTAGGACCAGAGTTTTCACTGTGAGTTCCAGAATGTACAGCCACCAGCAGCAGACACCTAAGGGGGTGGGGATGGCAGAAGTGACCTGGCAAATGCCAGAAAAGGGGTAGCCGGTCCTGCACTATCCTGGCATTTTCAGTCTCAAAGAGGTGTATGCTTTTTGAGGGTTGACCAGACTCCCCAGCCTTGTCTTCACCCTTCATCATCTCAAAGAACCCTCTCCCACCCACGCGACCTCAACCTTGTGGCCAAAGAACGCGGCGGGGGACAGCTGGAGCCTGCTGCTCTCGGGGCCAAGGACCTGGTGCCTGCTATGGCAGGGGCTCAGGTTACCAAGACTTATTTCCCTTTGTACACCCATTCTGCAAGCCATTTTTAGTGGCTTATATGTTTGGGCATAAATAATTAAAACTAGGTTAGCCTTGTTAGAAATAACCACATGCAGCTGTGATCTAATATAGCTTTGGGGGTTGGGCGGTCTGTGTGTTTGTGTTTCTTGCCTGCAAATAAACTTGGGAGGGTATAAGCCCACATCGCAGGGGACATGTTCCCCTACCTGGTGGCATAAATGGAAAGCACATTACTGTCAGCTTCCCTCCCTTCAACCAAGCAGCTGCCTGGACCCAGGGGCAAGCTGGCACCACCTGTATCCAAAGGCTGCTGTGGACTGTAAACCTGTGTTTTGTGGGTCAATGTTTGCTTATGTTTATATCTTCCTCGATAGGCGGATGGAATTTGCCTAATGATTGTGTTTCTCTGAAAAGTTAATCAGTGTCTAAATGAGCCAGTCACGGGTTACCGTGGAGGTGCAGCAAAGTCGGACTCTGAGCGCTGGCTCCCCAGGGCCACATATCTGCAGTCAGAGTCACAGAAAGTTGCAGGGATCGCTGCACGTGACTTGAGGAGCCCAGGGCCCCAGTGCTGATGGGCTGTTGTACACCTAACACAAAGTTCTAGAGTTCAAACACAAGGAACAACCGCCCTGGGTCTTAAATGTGACCATCCAGCCTGCACACCTAGCTATACCCCTGCTTTCTTCAGGCCCCTCTGCCACCTTGACCAGGGGCCCTCCGTGCCAGCTGCATCAGGACTATTCATCTTGAGGTTGTCAGGTAGAAGGATACTTTCATCTCTGTAAACATATGTTGGGCAGATATTATATGCCAAACCTCCAGGAAGAAGGTGGATGGCATCCCAGCCTCAAGCAGCTAATAGTTGAGAGAAGAAAGACAAAATGGCAATGTAAGCTGGTGTGTGACATGCTGCACCAGGGAGTCTGACCCCTGAACACAGCCATGGGGGTCAGGAAGGCCTCTTAGAGGAGAAAAATAAAGTCTGAGCAGAACCCAGTGGGCAGATGGAGGTCTGCCAGGTGGGTGGGTCCTCCAAGATGTCCAACTCCTAATCACCAGAACCTGTGGGTGTTACCCCAGATGGCAAATGTGGTTAGATTAGGGGTCTTGCCAGGGGAGGTTACCCCAGTCATCTGAGTGGCCCTAAATGTAATTTACAGGCATCCTCATAAGAGAGAGACAGGGGAAGATTTGACTTCAGCAGAGAGCAGATTTGACCACAAGGCAGAGCATGGAGTCAAGTGTTTTGAGGATGGAGGTGGGGCCACAGGCAGGGAATGTGGGTGGCCCCTAGAAGCTGCCAACGGCCAGAGATGGCATTTCTTCTCAGAGCTTCCGGAAAGAATCAGCCAGGCCAATGCCTGGACTTGAGCCCAGCTCAACTGATTTTAGACTTCTGACGTTCAGAAGTCTGAGGGGATACACTTGTCTTATTTTTTTGAAGCCACTAAGTTTGTGGAAGTTTGTTTCAGCAGAAATAGGAAATGAAAATAGTGGGTGTGGGGTTTGGGGACAGGTAGGGGCCCAGGCAGAGGAAACAGCGTAGCAAAGGATGGCAAAGGCCATCTCATGACTCTGTCCCTGCAGCGCAGGGTTGAGGTCAAGGAATGGGGGGAGCGGTAGGGTGAGAGTGCAGGCTGAGGAGTACTGAAGCTCAAGATTCTGACTCACTAAGTCGATCATTGAATTGGGGTTTCTCCTGAGGGCCCCAGGAGTCATTGAAAACCTTTTGAGCAGGAAAGAAACACGATCAAATGGCTAGTGGTTAGAGTCCCAGTTGAGGAGGGAGGGGGAGTCTCAGAGGAAGACCTGAGAATGTGGGCCTAGATCCAGCAGTTCCCACTGGATTTCCAAGCTCTCCTCTGAAGTTCTAAGTTCTGGTTCTAAGGACCCAGATCAACTTCATTTCATTCAATTAAATACCGAGTCACCCCTGACTTGTGTAGGACTATCCAAGCTTATTTTTTATAATTGCCAACAATTGACATCATGTGAGGCTTGAGCTTTTGAGATATAAAATGAGGTCGCACGTGCGGATTTTTTCAATTGTATCTGTGAGTCCATAAAAAGAAACCTAGATAACCTGTGATAGCAGCAGGACTTGGGACTGATGGGCTAGGACCTGGGCCTACGAAGTTTATTTCTTCATCTCCGCTGACTGTGTTCAGATATGAATCTACTTCAACTGCTGATGTATTGTAGTCTCTGCACCCTTGACTGGAGTGCCAGTGGCTGAGCCAAAACCCAGGGTGTCTTGTGCTTTTCTAGAAATCCCTAGAGAGAACTTGCTACCAGGGTTACAAACCCCTGTCCTGTCTAAAATATTTAAATTTAAATGTTCAAAAAAAAAAAAAAATCCCCTACAGCCTTCACGCCAATTTTGTAACCCTGATGAAACTAAGCCCCTTTCACAATCAGCCTCCTCCCACAGCCTCATCCATAGACAGCGTTTTTTAAAGGGAAATCCACCACTGTGGTTTTTTAAAGCGTTGGTCTGTGGTGTGGGGCAGCTGGGCAGGGAAAATCTGAGTGCAGCCAGTGCCAGTCTTCCTGAGGTACAGGGCTGAGTGAGCAACAGCGTCAGCTCTCTCTCCTTGTTGTGTCCAGCTGCACCTGCCAAGGTTTAGATAAAGCTGAAAGGAAATTGTTAATAATAAACTCAACCTGCTAGAAGAAGTCATTGGTTCAGAAGACGAACTCAAGACTGGGTCATGTGACCAAGGAGAACCACGTTTGTGAGAACAGGCTTCTCATTTTAGACAATGCAAATGTTGCAGCCCTTCAAACCGAAAGGACAGAAAAGCCCCATAAGAGGATGTTCTTATTCAACAAGAGGTACGGGGATCCTCCCAGCCCAGTGACTGAAGCTTGTGTTAAACTTCTTTAGGTATGTTCCTTTTATTCACAGAGGAAAGGAAATGGGTGATGAGGGGAAGATGACAGCTGAACCCATGAGCAAAGAACAAAAAGCCTGGAGCCATCATGTTTAATTTCTGTTCATAGTTTGGCATCTTCAGTCTACATGTCCATAAAATGGTGGTGACTTTGTCCCAAACCCCACACACCACAACATTTTCTGAGAAGTGAAACAATGTCAATCAAACCCAGCAAAGCTGGCTTATCCATTATTTACCTTGAACCAGGCACTCCTCCAAGCTCTTTAGATGTTCATTTATTTAAACATCACAACAAATCTAGGAGATGCTTTGGACTTATCCCTATTTTTAAAGATGAAGGAAATGAGGCACAGTAAAGACAAGTATTTTGCACAAAGTCACACCCCATCATCGAAGGGATTTGAACCCAAGAAGTTTAGCTGCAGCGTCCAGCATCTTAATTACTACTGCACTTTACAGCCTGGCTGGAAAAATACAAGATCCAAATAATTGCCTTGCAACTGTCTCTAAAGTAGTAAAAGTATTAGAGATAGAGTTCTGTTTGTGTAATAGTTCACATTGGACTAAGCTTCACACAGATGTCACACAGATGACAATGATGAACTCTGGACAAAGAAACAAACAACCATGGGAAGCCATTAAATCATGACCATAATCAATAGAAACTGAAGGGGAGTTGACACATGGAAGAAGAAAATGACCCTGGTTGAACTTCTTTTTAAAAATATTTTTATTTTTATGGGGTTTTACCTAATGAGAGACCTCAGTTAGGTGTGCAGGGTAACTATAATTTGGAAACAAATTGAAAATCTTACTGGCTTAAGGAATCAGAGAACTGAATTTGGGGCTGCCGTAAATTGTAGAAAGTTAAGGATATTCATTATAATCCCTAGAATATCTACTTTAAAAAAACTAATGCAAATAGATATACTAAAAAGCCAGTAGGGGGAGGGGAACAGAGGGGAGAAAAAAAAGGGGATGGATGTAATACAACAACAATAAAATTAAAAAAGAAAAAAAAAAAAAAGCCAATAGGTAAGTTAAAATATAATTCTATCACAAAGTCAATTAACTCCAAAGAAAGCAGAAAAAAAGAGAAAAATAAATTTAAAAAAGATTGAACAAACTAAAAAAAGAAATAGCATCCATATCAATATATTAATACATTAGTTACATTAAATATAAGTTGATCAAAACACTCCACTTAAAAGTCAAAGATTGTCAGGCTGGAAAAAAAGCAAGAACCCAATTTTATGCCATCTACCACATTGTAAATGTAAAATCAGAGACTGATTATAAGTAAAAAGGTGGGAAAAGATATATTAACACACATTATTTTATAAAATTAATTCATTTTATGAAATCATTATAACCCTCACAGTCAAACCAAAGATATTACAATAAAAATAAATCATACCAATATTCTCGGTGGACATGAATGCAAAAATTCTTAACTAATCTCAAGCTGAATCTCAAAAACAAAAGACAATTTGTTACACAGGCAAAAAATGTAAACAGACAAAAGGTATATCACCAGCCAATAAGTATGTGAAAAAAGGCACTCAAAGTCCTTAATCATGAAGGAAATGTTAAAGCCACAATGATACACCACTGCACACCTACCAGGAGGGCTAAAATAAGATGATTGAAAACACTAAATGCTATGAAAATGTCAGGCAATCAGAACCCTCGTAACATTGCCGGCAGGTGGAAAGTGATTCGGACACTTCAGAAAAAGACCCGACCAGTTTCTTATAAAGTTCAGTGGAAAGAAAGGTAAAGAGAAAGTCTTTGGATTCATAGACACCTAAAGGAATGTATAAGAAAGTTGAAATGTCTAGAGCACTATATCTAAATGTGGCTGATAAGAAAATATCATGAGGAGCCATTAAAAAACATGGACAAAAAAGAAAATGGACTCGTGGTCATAGACAACAGGGTAGTGATTGCAGGGGGTGTTGAGGGGATGGTTGGAGGTGGAAAAGAATATAAAAGAGGATAAATGGTAACGGAAAATATAATTAAAAAGAATAACTAAATGGAAAATGGATATACCAGCTCCCCTCTTAGGAGTCTTGATTTATGACTGATCTGAGAGGGGCCTGGAAATATTTTTCTTAAAAGCTCACTAGGGGATTCCTGCTAACCATCCATGTTAGGAACCATTGGTCTGTTGTTTGCAATTATGTATTTTGACTATATAAGCATTTAAGACACGGAAAGGTTAAAGTTTTAGGATTCAAGGTAAGAATTCCCTTCAAGAATTTTCCTAGCCTTTTAGGCAGGCATGCTTGCTTTCGAGATTCCCTGTGAGGCTCTTTCGGAGGGCTTATCTTAACTCTTCATCCAATTTGTAAACCCTTTGAGGTAGATAGATGTTTTTCTCACTATCTCTTGTGTCCCAAAAGGGGCTAGACTGTAGTTGTTGATTGACCGAGAAACCAATACAGGTAACCTGCTTTCCATGAGCATGAACTGTCCTCAGAAACCAACGATTGCCACTGTGTGTGTTATGTGCATTTCCTAGCTACAAGAGTCCATTTGTTTTATCTCTTAGCTCATTGTCTGAGGGATCTCATAAGCTTTCTCTAATTTCTTTTTGGTCTTTGGCTTAAGAACAAAATGGTTTTACTCATGGGAGTATTAAGTTTTCTCTCAGCCACATTCAGATTATCTCCATGGTGGGTGGGCTCCCTCCTTACATACCTCGGGGCTCCATCTTCTCCCTTGAAGCTGAGAGACCTGAGGAGTACACTGCGGACTGTCAACATGGCCTTATGCCAGGGAACAAAAAACAAAAGTGCGCACAGAAATTCTGTCTGGCTCAGCCACTATCAAGGCATTCAAGGTTAATAGAAAATGCACCTGTGCTGACATCTGGCTTTACTGAGTCATACCAAGGATTTCTGACCAGCTCACACTCTGTGGATTACAAACATAAACAAAACAGCTTCTTCTTCCTCTAGAAACATCTGGAAGAGCAGCAAGGCCAGTGTTAACTAAAGCTGCTATCTCTTCTCCCATCTCTTTTGCATATGCGGCCAGATCTGTAACCTCATCCATTGGCCAACCTACTGTCTTACTGTCTGGGATAGAGTGACTACTTACTGCATGCCAGGAGGTGACCCCCAAAGAAAGAGAGAAAAGAAAGTCCTGCTTTCAAGGCTGCTAGTTCTGTTCAACAAATATATTTGCAGAATGCCCACTTAGTCAAAATGGTAGAGGACAGTATGCCAAAACCATGGGTGGCTCATGGCCTGGAGCTAATAGGTCTCTGCTACTGAGACAGGAGGTCCTCTGACCCCCGGAGAAGGCCCTTGGGGGCAGGAGCAAGGTAACAGCATCCTGTGCCAAACAGCTGACCACAGCAGAGCAGTTGAGACAGTGCAGTTTCCTGGGCCCCGCGTTCAGAGGTTCTGGGTTAGTAGGCATTGGGGGAGAAGACCAGGAACCAGCATTTCAACTACTGCTACCTGGTTCAGAGGCAGGTGGTCCAAGGACCACAGCTGGAGGCACCTTCACCTCTGGAAGCATCTGCAATAAAAATTTCACCCAAAACTCCTAAGGCCACATCATATCCACAAAACAAAGGGAATGGTCACTCTTCTCTTTGATGACAGCCACTAAATCGTGGATCCACCTGGCACAGTTTTCCCCTCTGATGTGAGGTTTCACTTTCTGACGTTTCAGTTACCCACAGTCAACCTTGGTCCAAAAATACGAAACGGAAAAATCCAGAAATAATACAGAGGTTTTCAATTGTGGGCCATTCTGAGTCGTGTGATGAAATCGTGCGCAGTCCTGCTCCATCCCATCCAGGCTGTGAATCATCCCTTTGTCCGGTGAGTCCATGTTGTTTGCACTCCGCATCCACTAGTCGCTTAGTCACCGGCTTCGTTATGGAATCAACTGTCGCCATATCACATTGATTGTGTTCCAATAACCCTTATTTAACTTAATAATGTCTCATCCACCTCACTTCATCTCATCCCATAGGCACTGTGTCATCTCACACTAATTTCAAGATCAAACTTGATCATAAGGACATGTGCAGCCACACACGTTATGATGCCATTTGGTCAGTGACAGACCACACGTACAGCGGTGGTATACCACATAACCTAGGTGTGGAGTGAGCTGTAACTTCAGGGCCCACGTGAGTACACTTGATGAAGTTTGCACAATGACAGAATCACCTGACAATGAATTTCTCAGAATGTATCCCTGCCCTTAAGCAGCACATGACCATGCATCTAGGGTTTGCTAGTATTCGTGGTTTCAGGCAACCGCTGGGGGTCTTGGAACATATTCCCCTCCAATAAGCGGGTCTTCTGTACTCCTACACTCTCCTACACTACTACAAGGACCCTGCACCCTTTTGTGGCTAAAAGGTCCTCTACCAAGGAGAGGGTGTGTAATTGCCCGTAGCGCAATCCTGGGAGTTTTCATCCTGCAGAAAATATCAAGGTTTTTGCCCCAGTAGAGGACTCTGCTTATAGCCCACTCTCCCGGGTATGGGAATAACTATCCTAACCCAAGTGTCTGGAACAAGGTGGCGCTCAAGAAAGCCACTGCTGGCTCATCAGAGGAAGCTCCATGACGGAGCTGGGCCTTGAGCAAGGGCAACACCTGCCGGGACAGAAAGGGACAGATGAGGAACTCCAGGCTGGGGAAACAGCGGGAAGGCAGGTTTTAAGGTGGACATGACCCTCATGACCTGTGGAGGCTCCAGGGCCAAGTAGCACACTGGAGGTTCCTGGCTGGACCTGGGTTTAGAAGAACTAACCCGACCACCGACTGCAGGTGGAGAGGGGACAGAAGAGGAGGAAGACAGTGCCCGGAGATGTCCAGACCCTCAGGGCTCAGCATGTGGAGAGCCACCAGACACTGGCTCCTGTGAGGGACAACCTGGAGGAGTGCCAGCAACAGGAGGTTCTCACCGGGGTTGGGGGTGTGGCTTTCAGGCAGAGATATGTAGGCAGGGCACTTTTAAGGTGGAGAGGGCTGAGCCTGGACACGGGGAGCTTAGCAAATTCACAGACCAGAGTGCCACAAGATCTGAAGCCCTGAGACCATGAAGGGGGTTGTCAGGTGGAGCTGAGAAACATTCACAATCAGAACAATAGGAAAGGAGAAGGGAGTTATGAGGTAACAACACAGGGAGGGGGGTCTCTCCCCATAAGGCAGATGGTTACCGCCAGCTGGACCACCGCACAGTTTTTGGAGATGCCACAGTTGATTCTCCCATCTTCCGTTACCCCTCTTCCATCTCCAGGCCCAGAGTTCACATTATTCCACCGGGTGCCCAGAAAATGCCCGGTGCTCTCCTAAATCCACGCAGCTGCTATAGTTTCTTCACAGGCGGGAGGACCCCGCCCAGCTGCAGTGGGGGCTTTCGTGTCAGTGGCTATAGCCCTAAATCGGGGCCTGTTTCCCATTAGCCATATCATTAAGGCAAATGTGTCTGCGTGGAACTTATCCAAAGACGAATATCACAAGACTGAAGCCGAGCTCGAGGTTCTGAAATGTATTTGTACTCAGGGAAGATGTCTGCTAATGTCCGGGTCTTATTTCCTCTGGAGCTGGTCTGCATCAGTGAGGCCTGGGGATAATGAATAACAGCATGGACGATAAATTTTAAAACAAACAAAATGAAAACACAAAGAGCACTAATGCAGACCAGTGCTGAGACGTGGCGTGTGTCACTATGACAGCAACGATTAGTCCCGGGTGAGCAGATTCTATTATCTGGTCCTCAGAAGCCCTCGTCGGTGGCTGTCTTCTGATTGCATTAGTTCCTGAGTTATAAAATTCTCACTATGCCACATTGCAAGGGTGACAAATGGGGTGACAACGGGAAAGTAAGGGAGGGTAACCTTGAGAAAAAGAGGAATGGAGCCTGTGACAAATGGGGTGACAACGGGAAAGTAAGGGAGGGTAACCTTGAGAAAAAGAGGAATGGAGGCTGTGGGCTCTCCACCAAAAGCCATCTCCCCTTCTAGCTGGGTGAGAGCCAGGTGACGTCGCCCAGCCCCTCTTGCGTGTGGGGGTGGCTGTAAGACTGGCTTCCAGCCCATGGAGTTCGGGGAGCTTTGCAACAGCAGGAGTTTCCTGTCTTGTTGCTTCACTTTCACTGGCTTAAGGTCCTTGGGGATGATGGAGCCAAAGCTGGAAGGAGCTTGGGTCGCTGAATCACCATGCAGCAGGGAGACACATGATGAACCAGGACCTCTACCCCGGAATGTTATGTAATCTCGAAGTAGCCTTCTAATTGATCCGAGTCAATGCACCCGGTGGTTCAGCCTACCCTCATTAAAGCAAGGCCAATTCAGTGTGCCCACCCCAGGAATTTGGGAATGGCAGAGCAGGCCACAGGCACTTTGCTTTTTTCATGAGAACTTACTCCTAGGGCTTCTAGAAAAACGTGTAGAGGACCCTGGAGCTGATGGTTAAGACTTGGGATACCACAAGTGGGACCCCTTACTCCCCAGGGGTAAGCTGCTCCTCTCATGAGGAGGGAGGAGGATCTCAGTGAGCAGGGCTCCTCTTGGATCACACCTGGGGCAGTAGGAGGAAAGAATTTGAGTGTGATAGTCATTCAAGATGCTCTCTGGAAATGAGGGTCTATTTCTTTAGTGGAAGAAACCAGAGGTTAATTGAACAAACGAGCTTCCTTTGGTGAGACTGAAAACCCAGATGTGGTGTATACATACAATGGAATACTACTCAGCCACGGAAAAGGTGAAATACTGCTGTTTGCCACAATGCTTGAGATTATTATACTAAGTGAAATAAGTCAGACAGAAAAGGACAAAAACTGAATGATTTCACTCATATGTGGTATATAAAATGAAGAAGTAACAAACTGAGATATAAACAATAGAATGATGGTGACCAGTGGAGCAGGGAGGCAGGGGGAGGCTGCAATGGGTAAAGGGAATCAAGCACATGGTAACAGATAGCAACTAGACTTTTGATGGTGAGCATGCAATAGAGTATACAGATACTAAATTATAATAACGCATACTTGAAATTTATATAATGTTATTAACCAATGTTACCTCAATAAAAATAAAGTGAAAACTTCCGTCTGCTTACGAGGGTTGCAGTACCAGTGGCCAGGGGCACCAAGGGCTCCTCTATCAATTGGTCCCCAAAAGGCGCCCCAGTGAATGCAGAGATCCGTAGTGGGATCAGGAGCAGCGGGCCTATGTGAGGCCCCAGGGAACAGCGTGTAAAGGACTGGAATAGCAGCAGCAACAGGCTGCAGACTTCACAGGAAAGGCCTGAAGTGTGAGGGCCTGGAACCCAGGGTTACGTCCTGAGGTAGAACTCATGTCCTTGATGATTGATTATTGCCTCCAATACTCTGTGACCCGGAGAAGTAAATTTAAATATATGTTAAAGCATATGTTAATGGCATTCCAATGACATGCATGGGTACATACCTGTAAAAATTGACTCAATGGAAAGACATGTTCAAACTGGGAGGGCAAAAAAAGCCCAAGCTACTTTTTCCCAAAATATTTATTTAATAAATAATTACCTAGGCATGACTAAGACACAGAAGGTTGCATCCTGCCCCGTTAAGCTAATAAAATAACGCGATTTTCCGAAGTAGAGGTATGTGTGTCAAGAAGAGGAAGGACCAATTCAATAAGAAAAACAACATTCAGGAAAAGAACTATTTTAAAAATCAAGGATCTAATAATGTGCATCTATGAGTTCAACTGCGTCCCAGAATTATTCCAAAATTTTACTTGCAAATTTATTGACATTCTAAACTATTTAGCATGACAGTAATAAGTCTCTATGTACATTGAGTTTTAACCAGTCCTAAAAGCCATAGAAGTACTCCTCTGCCCCAGAAGGTGTGACGAGGCCTTCTGCACTGATCCCCACTTGATGAGTCTGAGCACAAACACTAGGATGGGAAGGAAGGAAGACTGGGCTGTTAGCACTTTGTCCTTGGGAGGTCTCTTACTCTCATTGAAAGAGTTGTGAATCCCCAGGACACCTGAAACACTCACATTTAAACAAAACATCCAAATTCAAATTAAGGTGTAGATAAAAGGGGAAGCTGGGGACAGGATGCAGGAACTACATGGAGCTCTTTACTTTCTGCCAATGTTCTTCAGTCCTATGCCCTCTCATTTCAGCCCCCCAAAAACCTCATTTTCTGAGTGGCTAATCTGGAGGTCAGTGTAGCTTCGTTAAGTCATCCTGATTATTCCCTTTGTGCTAACGAAGGAATTACCATGTCTGCACTGACTGGCAGAGAGGCAGTGGGAATCCAGCCAGCCCCAGAATTCTGGCCTGCTGGGCATGCCAGAGGGGTTGCATTCTGGAGCCTGGTCGCTTAGCCATTCAGCTGCACGCACTCCTACGGGCTGAGGGTTCTTCAGCACCCTGGCCTTTACCTCTCCCCCACCCCACCGTGCGAGACAAGTAAGAAGAAGCAGGACTGAGAAGGGAAGCCAGATGGTGCAGGGGAAGCTCCCAGACTGGGGCAGCACATCTGGGCTGGAGTCTCCTCTTACTCATCTGTGAAATGGGGTAATAATAATACTTATTTTATGGGACTTTTGGAGGATGCAATTGAGATGTTAGTAATAATACCATGAGCACCATGCCTCAAATGTTGAAAAAGTTTAATAAATACTTTATTTACTAAAGTAAAATTTATTTTATTCCTAATAACTAAAAGTATAATTTAAAAAAACAAAAAATAAAATAAAAGTATAATTATTGTAGTAATTATTGCTATTATAATTCCTTTCTTGTTTGTTTGTTTGTTTGTTTTGTCAAATTATACATCAAAGGAGAGAATATGTTAACCTGCTAGAAAGAGGAGCATAGTTGACAGACAAGAAATGGTAGCTTTAGATATAATTATAATGTTATGGTACATTGTTCATAGTCAAGACATAGAAAATTACAGATGTATTCATAGATGCTCAAAAAAAAAACAACCCACCGGTGAATTTCTGCTGGGTTCTATTCATGAAGATTGCAGCACTAAAATAACAGTCCTATGATAAAGCAGTCACCAGAAAATCCCATTCCGGTGAGCTGGCTCTGACCGGCAGCCATCGCCAAGGTTACACGCCTAGAGCCTGTCCCTGAGGTACATTCCTCTCCTTCCCTGGCCAGCTTCCACGTGCCCACAGTCACTGGAGCATCTTTTATGAGGTGACAGGAAAGGACTTCATAAACCTGTGGCCCAATACACACCCAGATGGACTTTAGGAGTGGTGGCTGCTTTGAATCCTCACAACAGGGGGCCCGGCAGGCCATCAAAGCCCAGGCAGGGGATGTCAGGACTCCCAGGGGAACAGCTGTCTGGAAATTAGCAGATGTGGACTCCGCAGGCCTCCCTGGGAGCAGAGGTGACCTTGGTCTCTGGGCAGCTGGGCCCATTGACCTTGACTTTCTCCGTGCTGTGGAGGGTGCCTCCCTGCTCCAGATAGCCTGGGAACCCTTTTTAAAAAGCTGGTCCAAGGAGTGGCATGAGGAGAAGCACCTCTGGCCCCTGACACAGAACCTGTTCAGAGGATGTGCCCAACACACGTCTCTAAATGTTCCTTTCAGGGACTGCAGTGTAGGACACATTAGCCACACACTGGCCCCTGTCGAACTGTATGTAAATATATACTCTGTGACGGTGCCATGGGGAATTTGGCCTTGAAGGTGCTGTGCTGATAACTTGGAGAGAGCGCTCATGGGACACACAGATCCTACCCCATGGGTAGCAGAGGGAGGCAGTTCGATTTGCATCAGGCAGATAAGATGAAAGTCCTATTCCATCCCCAGTACTTTCGTGACTTTACGGTGAGCAGAGGAGCAAGAGGGCCTAAGTTAACCTGGGAGACGCCAAGATTAGGGCCGCCACTTCTCTGAATGTCCCTCCACTAGAGGCTGTGCGAGGAACTGTGTGACATGAACTAATCATAATCACAGTGAAAGCGGTGGCTCCTCATGTTTTGGGTGTTCACAATGCGCCAGGAGCCATAACAACCTCTGAAGTAGAAATTAGCAGAGCTGCTGTTTAGCAGGTTTGCCTGAAGAAGGTACTGGCTGGCATTCATGTCATAGGTTAGTGCCAAAACTGGTTGTTCAGCATCTGCAATATCAGCCCTGGATCCTAGCATTTCTTCTCATTCACAGATTGGGAAATTGAGGTCAAGAGACAGTAGCAGAGCTGCCTGGGGTCAGACAGCTTGTGCGGGCAGAGCCTGGATGTGAAGCAGCGCTGTCTGACTCCAGGCCTTGGCTCTTAGCCTATGCGTCCACTGGGTCCTGGACTTCTCTTGGAGGAGTGACCAGTGGCACAGACAACATGAGGAAGGAGCTGAGCACCATGTCGCAGAGCAAATACCTGGGGAAGTGTGCCGCCTTCCTTGCAGAGCTGAGCCTCCTGCACCCCTGCACTTCTGGTGGTGCGGTGAGGTCACTGCCATGTGGTTCACTGCCCTCTGCAGGAGTCCCACAGGGGTGAGGGGAGCCAGGCTTCAGAAGCACCAAGAAAAGACCACTAGTCCTAAGAAGGGAGAAGGATGCTGTTGGGAAGGGAGTGGAGGGGATGGAGAGAAATGAGGCAAGAGACATCCTCAGGCTCACCCTTTAAGAAGAGTCAAGTCTTCAAATCATCTTCCAGGGGCATGGAGACTGGACTTATCCAACATTCTTCCATATATTTGTCATGAGCAGGGTGCTTTGTTAAGTGTTTTGCAGGCATATGTCCTTGAACCCCACAATAGCCCAGTGTGGGTGGATTACTAGTGTTGTGTCAGTGGGACAGATCAGGGAAGCAAGGCTGAAAGCAGCTAAAGGACACACTGGATCTGACCTCTGTCTACACCCATGATGAGTGTCATCATCATTCTGTACTGCTTTTAGGAATTTCAGAAACAGAGAAGGCATGATTTGGCCTGTGTTTTTCACGTAAATTTATTTTATATGGGTATATTTCCTCAGCACCTGCTATGTGGCAGGAACATTCAACAGGTTTATTGTGTCGATAGAGGCCAAGCCAGGTGCTGGGCACTCACTGGTGAAGATCAGCAGCGGTCCCCACCTCACAGGTCTTGCAGTATTGGGTGGGCAGGGGAAAGGAGGAGGAGGAGGTGGTGGGGAAACTGCTTCATTTTATTATGAGTTTTCTGTGAGTCGGATGCTGTGTTTGTTGCTAAGTGATTTTACAGCATTTAAATCTCTAGACTGGCAGGAAGATAGTCTTATCTCTGCTTTACAAATTAAGACTTAGGAAAGTTAGGTAATTTGTTCTGAGTCTCATAGGCAGTATACAATGGAGCTGGGTTCTGAACTCAGATATCTGACTCCAAAGTCTGCTTTTATGTGCTGCCTAATGCTCCACCTTTCCCATGTGCTTCTAGCCCTAAACCTACAGAGAACCACTATTAGCCACAATTCACTGACAGGAAAATTGAGGCTCAGAGGGGAAAGCGGCTTGTTCACGGTCTCTCTGGTACAGCTGGGGAACCTGATCCCAAGTGTTCTGGTGCCCAGCCCGGGTGGCCTTGTTACCTGGAGATGCCTGTCTGCGACACAAGCCTGGGGCTGGGAGCCTGGAGTGGGGGCTCCCCTGGTCTCCTCGCTGGGCCCTCAGTACTGGTATAACCCATGTTATGTGGTTGGAGGCTGGTTTTTAAATGTGTGCAGGGCTGCGTCCAACATCTCTAAGCACTCTAGGAAGCCGATGGGTGGTGAGCCATGACCTGAGGATGGCAGGTAGGGGCGGGCATCCAGAGTGACTTCGGAGACCTTTGTGCTCCTCTCTTGCATTTCATCATCCAGTGCTATGCCTTGTGATTTTCATCTTTTCTATATGAGAAAAAGAAGAGGCTGCTGATTCATAGAGAAAGGAAATGGCTTGGGTTCTGAAACTTCCTGTTTGTCTGGTATCTGCAAAATGATATGTGTTATGCAAATATTCTGAAAAATGTAGGCGTGCGCACACATGTGCATACACACACACACACACACACATGTACACACATACCCACAGACCACCAGCCCGGCCCTGTGCACTGGGTCTCCTCTGTATCCAGTAAACTGAAAAGTGATTCCACTGACAGGGTAGAGCCAGGGCCCTGGGGGACCTGCTGTAAGAATTTATGATCATTGAAATAGCAGTGTTTGCATTTGTTTGGAAGAGCATAGCAGAAGACCCTCCAGGTAAGTCCTGGCTCTGGCCCCAGGGCTGCTTCAGTTTCCACCAGGCAGGGCTGGGAGCGGGGGATCCCTTAAGAGGGACCCAGAGTGTGAAGGGGTCTCATCCAGGCTCTGGCTCCACCCAGCCAGGGGCTCCATTTTCTCCGCCCCCATTCCCCACCTCACACCTCTCAGAACGACTGCCTCCCTCCCACTCCCAGGCCGAGATCACTGTTGGTGCCTTGTGACCTTTTCACAAGTCTTTCTTTCAAAATCAGTTCAGGGTTGCGCCCAGGGCGGCAGCTTGCTGAGCTGATCTCCGCTTTCCAGAGCAATGACCTCTCGTCCGCCTCCGCGCGGCTGGGCTTTCTAACTGCTGAATGTAAGCTTCGATTTTAGTAGGTGAAAGTGAAAATGACATGTGACTTCCAGAAAATTCTCATAGATTCAAGAGACTTGTTCTCTGTAATAGGTTAAATAGCACTCTTCAAACGACTGAATGCATTTCTCATGCTCAGGTTGCCTGAATTCGGGGAAATGGATATTATAAATTGCCACAACAATGATTCTGGTTAGCTATAAATTAAAAAAAAAAATTTTTTTTAAATCATTCTTTAGTGTCTTCCTGTCCCCACCCAAAACTCCTTATCCCGACAGTGGACCTAAGCCATTTCTCATTTGTCCCTGGATGTCCCCACCCCCACCTTAGGCCCTGGAGCTCAGGACAGGGTGCAGAGGGGAAATGTCATGACCACCATACACCATAGAGACACCCGCCACTCTGACAGAGCCTCAGTTACGTGGGACCTCAAAGATCTTCAAAGGATGTTCCTAGAACCTCTTGCTTTAAGGATGCCTATGAGGAAAAGGGTTGGATGAGTAGTGGACGTTTGGGGGAGAACTATTCTCTCCACCACTTAAGAAGGACCTAACCCCTACACGGACCTGTGAACTTGACCCATGTGTCTTTGCTGGCTCAGATGCTGAGGGAATGAGAGATGAACTTTGTGTTTCTCCAGTCCTGCAGATATGAGACCAGTCCATAAAATAAGGGGAACAAAGGCCCTCATACACAACCTACAGGAGGCAACTGAAGACAGAGAGTCAGCCCAGTTAGCCCACCTACTGTGCT
The DNA here is from genome assembly GCA_004026585.1 of Noctilio leporinus. Classification (NCBI taxonomy): domain Eukaryota; kingdom Metazoa; phylum Chordata; class Mammalia; order Chiroptera; family Noctilionidae; genus Noctilio; species Noctilio leporinus. The sequence goes on from PVIW01010218.1 coordinate 29,175, forward strand.
CCTACTGAATGCCTGGTGTGATGTCAAGTGTGGCGTAGACTTAGCTAACACCAGGCTGAGTGCTTTGCATACAAGGTTCCAGTGAATCCTCCCAGGAGAATTCCCCCATAGACATTAGTATTCTCACTAATTCTCTTATGAGTAAGGCACAGAGAAGTTAAGTTCCTTGTCCAAGGTCACACGGTGCTGGGGGAGACCTAAGTGCACGTTTTGTCTGCTGCAAAGTCTGAAATATAACGCTGAAATACAGGTCCAGATGCAAGAGCCCAGAGAAGAATCAAAGACAAAGGAGAAGCAGCCCAGGATGACTTCCTAAAGGAGTGGTGTGGGGAGGGCAAGCAGGGATGGGATCAGAGCTTATCTGGGGAACAGAAGGCAGGGGCAGAAAAGGAAGTGGAGAAAGTAAGAATAAACAAACCTTGAAGAGAGTGGACTTCATTTTGCAGCACTTGGGGCTCAACAGAAGCCTCTCTTGGTCCCCCTGCATCTGGGGACAGAGCCTTTGAAGTGTCTGTCATGTGCTAGGTTCAAGACTATGGGAGGCTTTGGTGCTCCAGCAGGTTCTCCCCGCTCCTTCCCACCGGTTGGTGGAAGGAGACGGATTGTCCAAACTGACCGTATGCTTGCTGTACTCATTAATTAAATATTTGCATTTCACCCCTGGGGATACGTGCAATGGTCAGATGAGCTAGGCAGGTTGGGTTGGAGCAGGAGATGCTAGAGAGAGAGAGCGTGGCAGGTGCTGCCACTTCTGCCCCGCTACTGTTCCCAAGGACTAGGTCGAGGCTCCGGACCACAGAAGGGTGAGAGTCAGACAGGCTCAGGCAAAATGTGGCCCACAGTTCGAGGTGGGCCCCGTCCCTCCTCTGAACAGCATCCAGCGTTGCCTGGCTCCGGGAGGTCTGGCTGCCTCGCAGGCCTTCCCTGGTCGGGCATTGTCCTAGGGGTGGCACTGAGACTGGCTCCCGCTGAAGGGCTGCGAAGGTCAACAGTGGGAGCAGAGCAGGAGAGGAAAACGTTCCAAGGAAAACTCTTTACCAACCCTCATCCCTGTTCTTCCTCCCATCTGCTCGATCACAAGCCACTGAATTCTAGCAGCCAGGTTCAACTCCTCTCTCCCACCCACCCCTCTCAGCACAAGTGAAAGTCTTGTCAAGTCCACTTCCAAAATGTCCCTGGAGCGGCCCACTTCCCTCCAGCGCCGCGTCCAGGCACTGTTGTCTCTGCCTCGGCCTCTGGCCCAGCCTCCCATCTTGTTCCCCTCCCCTTCCTTAACACTTGACTTTTTCCAAGCCACTCTGCCCAAAATAGCTGCCAGAGGAGAGGTGAAAAAAACACAAATCGAATCACCTTTGCACTTGCTTCATCAGCCTCCCAAAGCAGACAGACGAGCTCCTCATCAAGGCCCCAGGGGCCTGTGCTTACTCATTTTACACTCATTTGGTCATTCAACACATTCACTGAAGCCCCACCACATAGTGCTTTTGGACACTGGAGACACAGCAGTGACAAAACCGACAAAAAAAAAACAAAAAACAAAACACCCCTGGTCTTATGGAACAAAGTCAGTGGAGATGAGGAAAGACAGTCAATAAACCAATATTTGAGATGTCAGATGGCAACGTGATGATAAAAATGAGCAAGGACAGGAACTGAGGAGTCAGGGCGTGGGGGCAGGTGTCAGGAGCTGTGTCACGGAGAGGCGGCGTTGGGACAAAGATCTGAAGCAGGTGAGGAGCGAGGCAAGGGGGTGCAGAGAAGCCTGGCTCCTGGCAGAAGGAACAACGGTCGTGTCTGAAGTGCAGACACCGCCAATACTATCTACCTCCTGTTGGTCACAATTACACTGTTTGTTATCACAGCACTTCCACAATTTATAATCATATAACTTATGAGGTAATTGCATGTCTTTTCCCAGTATACTCAGTGGCGTGTCTCTCTCATTGACTCCTGGGTCGTTGGTCTAGCACAAGGGCATGAGTGTAACTGCATCGTATACACAGACCTTTGGGGTGCCCCGCTGTTGTGCTAGTTTATAGAGTAATAGCGGAGGCATGCTTCCTTCTTATTAGTTCCAATTCCTTGTTTTAAATAAAATGTTTATCCTCTCTAAGGATGCGAAACCCTTCTAACAGAGCAGACTGACCCATCTCAGAGACATCTTTGTTGTCCCAACACCTCTCCTGCCTGTGGCCACGGGCAGCTTACACTCAGCTTTCTGACCAGTGGTACAGAAAACATGAAGAAGCAAATTCTGCCTTTCAAGAATAACCCTGGAGACAGGCTTATTCTTTTTTACTGTAAAGGTTCTGGACAACTCTGGCTGTGGGAATGTTGGGAATGTGAAATACTGATAAGAAGAAGATAAAATCTCAACACCCTTCAGGGCCTGCAATTTCCCCATTCCTGAGCACAGGCTTCCCCTCTGAGAGAGACTGCCAGGAGCCTACACCATACCCAGTTTCTCCTTCTGCCTTCCCAGAAGTCCCTGAGTTTGGGAAGGGTACAGACATGCCCAGCTAAAAGACTGGATTTCCCAGCTGTCTTGAAACTAGGGAGAGCCAACGAGGATAAAAGCAAGGCGTTGGGTGGGGTTTCCTAAAAATTTAAGGGATCTGGGAAATGCACACTCCACCCTGCTTTCTCCTATTCTGCCCCTGGAACCCCTACTGGACCACAAAGCAACCTTAAAAATATGAACCCATAAACTAAAACACGGACTCTAAATCTTTAATGTTGAGAAAGGCAAAAGCAGCTCTGACACCTGTAAGCTGGCCTGACACTTTCATCAAGGTCTTAGTCGTGCTAGAAGCTGGCCTTGGTGTTCCCTTGCTGGACATGAACAACCATGTAAAACACTAACATCAGACAAGGCCACTCTGCAAGTGTGATGAAATGAGTCAGAACAGAGCGAGTCATAATTTTGTCTAAGTAAAGACAAAAAGCAACCAAAATACTAAACATCTCCCTCTCCTGGCCGAGACGCGTGACAGCTGCTTCTTTGCCACTCACCGCATCAGCCTTCCCTTGGTCTGCCCTCCAGTAGAGATAACATTTACTGAGATATCTAGTCATGGAACTGTCCCGTTTCCTGACAGAACCCAACCCAGACCAAACCCCTTCTTGGACTCTTCCTGAATCACCCAACAAAGCCCAAGTCCTGCAGGTCCTTTAAACACCTTTTTCCTGAGATGGCCCACAGTTCCATGGGGTGTGCAGTTGCTTTGAAACAAGGAATTATAAGACAACTTGTTCAACTACAAGCCTTCAAGTCAATCACTTGGGGCTGTGTTAGAATGTGGACTGGGGTATAGCATATCTGCAGCAGGCCCTGGTCTGTGTTTCTAACATGCTCCCAGAGATGCCGACTCTTCTGGGCATCGGGCCCTGCAGCCAAGGATGGTAGATTCCAACACCGGAAGTGCTAGAGTTTGACCACTGGGCCCCCACAGGAACCCTGCACTGCTTTCCAGAGTATGCATGTGTTATATTTAATCCACTGCCTTTGGGCTCTCTAGCAATAACATGCCAATGCAATACGTTGTCCTTTGATGGTCATGTGGTTCCCACTGTAGGAGCTATTGATGCAGCCGTGTGGTGGCCAGGTAGGTGCAGGCCTAACCAGGCTTGGGGAACTAGCGACCATATGAGTTGCCTTTGAGGTGAAATTGTGAGCAATTGTAGAAAGCATGTCATTTCACTTTGTGGACTGCTTGAAAGTCCTCACATAGTCCTACACTGTCTCCACACTGAGCTTGCAGACGAGAGGTGAGTTTCTGGACTGCTTCTGCACCTGCCCTGCCTCGCCCTCCTGCTCCATTTCTGACCATCCCACCCCTAACGGCCCGGAACAGTCTGCAGCTCCTTGCCGCTGTCTTTGTACTTCCTTCAGCCATGGGCGCCATCTCTGCCTTCCTTCACCTGGCTAAGTGCTGACTCTTGCTTATCTCAGTGTCCCTGACCTTTAAGGTCAGGCTAGCATCCCCTTCTCTGAGTTCCAAGTGCCCCTTCTCTGGGCCTCCTCCACCCACATTCTTTCCTAGGTTGTGTTGCATTTATCTATTGTGCGTTCATCTTTCTATTAGCTGTCAACTCTAAGGGACAGGAATGGGATTTTACTCAACATAGCATCCCCTGACAGTTCCCAACATTCAATGAGTAAGACATCAAACTGAAGGCACTGATTCCCCGGAGACTTGTCCCCTCTAACCAAATGAACGAAGGTTATAAAATAATAGTGAAAGAAACCCTTCAGTAATGTTTTCCCTTTATAGGTTTTGTGAAATTGGAGTTTCCAGGGGCTTTAGGCATGAAGCTGTAGGTCATACCCCCGTTAGAAACTTGGTTCCCAAGAAAAATGCAGGCTTTTGAGAAACCACAGGTGCATGAATTAGTGTTTGGTAAATGACGGTTAAACAGTGTTAAGACTCATCTATACCTGGGCTTCTCAGACTTGAATACGCTCACGAATAATCTGAATAGCAAACACACTTTAGCCCCCTGGTGAGTTCTACATGGTGGGATCTGCAGTATTGGTATCGCCTAGCCACTGCTTAGAAATACAAATTCTTGGAACCCACCCTGTGTCTACCAACTCAGAATCTCTAGGGGGGGACTGGGGGATCAGCATCAAACTCCAGAGGATGAAAGTTAGGTTCCTGGAAACAGTAAAAGAGTGGTTAATTATAGTAACCACTCCGACCTAAGCAAGGGGGTTTCATCGTTCGAGGTGATTTACTTCCTTCCCAGTCTCACAACTCTACCTCCACCAAGGGAAGCCATTGAAATTGGAGACTTTAAAAACCATCGTAGGAGAGAAATGTTAATGGCCAGAGCAGTATGATGCTAGTGATGATAATAGCAGCAAACGTGCCATGTGCATGAGGACTGTCGCCATGGGAATGGGAGCGGGGAAACATCTGTGAGGAAATTAGAATAAAATGCTCATAGAAGCTGCGTTGTAAGTACTTTTCCCTCTCTGCTCTAATTAAAAAATTAACTTTTGTATTAATTATATAATAGAAAGATGTGTGTATTGCGTTTTAAAAATACGTTCTATTTTACACTGTAGAAAACAAAGGGGTGTGGATGGGGGATGGTTCAGTAGCCTCTTGACTGACACTTTAAAAAAAAAAGACTTTTTAGAAGTGTCGAAGGGGGTGGGGGTTGGGTAGGCATGTGAGGGGTATTTGTTGGGACAATTTTAGTGCAAGAGACAGAAACCAAACTCAAACTGGACTGAGCCAAAATAATAGAAAAAGGGGGAAAGAAAGAGAAGGAAAGAGGCGGCAGAGGAGAGGAACAGAGGGAAGGAGGGAGGGAGAAAGACGAATCATTTAGCCTAGAGAAAACTTTCTTTTTGAAAGATGGGGGAAGAATAGCATTTTTGTACGTTGATGGAAAGGATCCAAGAGAGAACAAAATAAATCCCCTAGAGGGGAGGGAGGGCAGATGGAAGGAAGGGGGCATTTGCTTGGTTCTGTAACTGAAAGGACCAGCTGGCGAGCAGTAAGGGTACTTTCAAGACTCCGTCCGCCTCTTAGCTGTCCTTTTCGCACCACCAACCTGCTTCTCAGGTAGGCTGTGGCCCAGACTCCAGTCTCACAGAGCCCACCACAACCGACTCTGACTAGCCCCACTTGGGTTTCATGGCCGTCTCTGTGGCCACAGAGGTGCACCGCGTTCGGCGGGGACCAGGACACAGGCCCCTGCCCCTCCGGAAGCACAGGACCAGAGTCGGGAGAAGTGCTGCAGCCTCAAAGGGAAACCAAAATGCTGTCATCAGAAGAAGGAGGTGCAGGGCAGGAAAAAAGGCTGCTCTGGTAATCTGCTCCAATCAATGAGGTCATCAAACACTTGCGACTCTCACTTTTTGGTCTACCTCCAGACATTTTTTTTAGACTTGTGGGGAGAGTTTGGATAAGACTTCAGTAAACTTACAAAGAGAAAAGCTGCCATCCGAGGTGGGGAGGACAGGGGGGATTCTTACTCACCAAGGTTAACACTGGGCGCACTGTTCTCAGGAGGAAGTGGGAATTTCCACATGGTAAGTTCCCTTCCCTGCACAATTCATTACTATCTTGATGAGAAACCTGTGGGCAGCTTGTTGAGAAGAGAGAAGTATTCTCTGAATGAGAGGGAATTTACCGCCTTCCTTTCGTTGGTGCTTGTTCTTCTGGTGGCACGGCAAGGATTGATTCATCTACAGATAGATGCATCTCTGTAGACACCATACTGCTAGCTTGTGCAAAAATGCATGCCTGGAGATCATTTCTGCCATCCAGGATATGTCACCTTTGTCACAACCACTATCTCTCTCCACCACCTCCACACCCTGCGGGCCCAGGAGTGTAGGCCTGGAGTTCCCCAGCTGGAGGCTAGGTGAGAGGTTTTCTAGGGTAAGGATTTGTGGGGAGGGGTGGAGGGGGATGGGAGTGAGTGCTGTAAGTGGGCTTGCCATGGCCAAAGTCCCTCCAGAGCCTGTCCTGGGCTGTCCCTTCCACCATTGAGTTTCTAACCAGGACCTCCAAGGTCTTTCATGTCTCATCTCCCTGCCTGTGGGGGCTCAGACTTGCCTCTTTCCTGAGCCCCCAGCCAGGGCTCAGAGCTCCATCATCCCAAAGAGGGGACAGTAGAAACACAGGGCCGACTTGTTCAGGGTTTTGAGTTGGTGCCAAGGAGCTCTGTCTGCTGCCTCCTTCTCCAGAATCCTCCCCCTTGGTCATCATTAGCCCTAATGGTCTCTTCTACAGGGCTCCAGCTGCCACAGCTCTCCATGACAGATATCCACTCTTTCTAACCCAAGGAAAACATGGGCTCTTCCCCAGCACTGGAATTCCTTTCCCTGCACTGGGCTCCTGTGGGCTGGGAAGCTGAGGAGGTGGGAAGGGTGAGGGCTGGGGAGAGAGGAGACCCTTTCCACAAACACCAGGAGGCTCTGCTGGGTGACCACAGACCTGACATCTGGTTCTGAAGAGTCCTTAGCCAAGGTGTGGCAATCTATGAAAATAGCGCCTGATGTCCACAGATTCTCTGACCTCCAACAGACCTACAGAAACTGACTTATGAGTAAAAGTGAAATTTAAAACGACATGAGAAAAGGCATGGTAGAAACCCAAACAGTGAAAAAAATGTTTACACTTGCTAAAAGAACTAAAAACTCTCACAATATTTTATTTTCTATTGACTCATTTCCATAAACATACAAATATGCTATTATTTTCCCATCTTTTAAAAGAAAAGTTTTCTCTATAATAAGTGATTCAACAAATTAAGAAAGGGAAAGGAAAAATCTCCCTACAGAATCTAAATAATACATGTAGTTACTAACCCCTCCAAGAGGTGGAGCTTCAATCCCCTATCCTCGTGGGTGGGCTGGATTTAGTGACTGGATTCCAAACAGCAGAGTATGGAAAGGGAAAAACAGTCACTTTACAGGAAGACACCTGGTGGACACTATCTTAAACATCATGAAAGTAACATCTCCAATGATAAGTCATGTTGCTGTCATGCACCCCCTCTAAAATCTAATGAGAAGGGCACTTCTTCACCTCTGGGGTCTTCTTGCCCCAAATCCATAACTGCAGTTGAATCATAAGAAAATTCAGATAACCTCAAGTTGACATTCTACAAAATACTTGACCAGTATTCTTCAAAACTGTAACAAGGAAAAACAGAGAAACAATCACATATTAAAGGAAACTGAGACCTGGCTGGTAGCACAGTTGATAAGGCACCAGCCTGCAAACCCAAAGGTCGCAGGTTCGATTCCCCAGCCAGGGCACATAACCAGGTTGTAAGCCAGGTCTCCAGCCAGGTCTGTGGCTGGAGGCAGGTGAAAGGCAACCATACATTCATGTCTCTCTCCCTCTCTGACTCTCTCTGCCTTTCTCCCTTCTCCTCTCTCTCTCTGGAAATAATAAATAAAATCTAAAAAGAAGAAGAAGGAAAAAGAAGAAGAAAGAAGAAGAAGGTAGGGGGGAGGAAGAGGACTCCTCCTCCTAAGAGCCCTGGCTGGTGTGGCTCAGTGGATGGAGCATCAGCCTGAGAACTGAAAGGTCATTGGTTTGATACCCAGTCAAGGCACATGCCTGGGTTACTGGCCAGGTCCCCAGTTGGGGAACATGCAAGAAGCCAACTATCGATTTATCTCACACATTGATGTTTCTCTCCCTCTCTTTCTCCCATCCCTTCTTTCTAAAAATAAATAAATAACTATTTTCTAAAGAAGAAGAAGACAATGACTGAGAAATGACTAAATACAGCATGGGACCCTGGAACAAATTAGTGAGAAAAATTGGTGAAACCTGACTGGAGACTGCGGTCGGGCTCTTAGTATTGCACCAACGTTAATTGCTGTAGTTTTGACAAATACACCCTGAGTTTGTAAAAAGGTAACATTCTAGAGAAAGCTGGGTGAAGGGTACACCAGAGCTCTCTGTGCTTGTCTTCTCCACTTTTCTGAGACTCTAAAGCTATTCCAAAACAAAAGGCTGGAGGTCAGGGGGACAGGAAGGACAATGAGGGGCTCACTGTGGGAGGGATCTGGGGCTGGGAAGACACAAGGATGGAAGGAGAGGATGAACTAGGGAGGCTCTCTCCTGCTTGTTCAAAGTGTGTAATCTTGCCATATTGTTTTCTCATGGAGACAGACAGGCAACATCTCTTGGAAATGTGCCCCTGGATCTCAGCTCCGACCTGGCCTGTCCTGGTGTGGTTAGTCACTCCTCCCTGATTCGGGTGAAGACCCGGACTGGAAATTACACTCAAGTTTCTCCTGAAAAGTGAAATGGAATTTCATCCTGTTTTCTCCCTCTTGTTCACTCTGCCGACTGTAGGAGGGAAAAAGAAAACACAAAGCAAAAAGGAGTCACAAGAAATTGCCAGGCTAGAAAGTGAGTAAGAAATGAAAACCAAGCAAAGTGTTACTTTAAATTTTCTCTAACAGCAGCTCAGCCACCCAGGTCGACAACCCTCGAGGAGAGGGATGCGCCAGGGAGGGGCTGGGCAGGAAGCACTTTCGGATGAGAACGGAGAAAACACGCCCCCAGACAGCGCGCCCCGAGGTTCGGGGTCTCCCGCGGGACCCCGCCGGGGCAGCACCCACAGCTGCCGGGAGGCGCGGGGTGAAGGGGCGGCCTCGCCCTCTCCCCGGAGGGCGCTTCTTCCATCCCAAAGCCATTGTCTGCCCGCGAATGTGCTTTAATCAGCTACAAACTGTATTTATGGCTTCTCGGAATTTTCCAAATGAAGTCACTTTCTTCACCACTGAAATTGGATCCCCACAGTCCATCGGGACAAACAAAACAGCGTGACATCACCAGCCAGGGAGTTGTCATTTCAGACACCTTCGCAGCCTTTTGTCCAGGAGCCCAGGAAGGGATTTGCCTTGCGGAGGTCGTCCTGCCCTGGCAGGGGCTCTGGGAAGGCGGGGCAGCGGGCGGGGGCGGCAGGTACCCCGGGCATCCTGCAAGGTGAGACTGGACAGGGGTGTCCTGGCAGGGTGGTCTCCATGCGTCCTCTCCAGCTGCAGAGCTTCGGAGGGGCTGAGGTGCGGCTCCTAGACACGAATCGTACCCACCTGCCAGGGCTACGGGTGCCCCTCTTCTGGCCTCGGGTGCTCAGGTGGTAGGAGGTGGCGGGAGCACCGACCTGGAGGTTAGATGGCCCGGTTCAGCTTCTGTCAGGCACGTGAAGCTTCCAAGCCTGTTTCTTGCTCTGTAAAGGTGAGGAGGGTTATATCCCAGTTCTGTTACCCTACAGAGGTGCGCTGGAGCCAAGTAAGAGGCCCGATGGAACCAGCGGCCTGCACCTCCCGTTCCTGCCCCCAGACGTCTCTTACTCGGAGGGAGGTGTTATGTAGCTTCTCAGGTGCTCTGGGTTTCCTGCTGGGAGGGCTCCCGGAGATTGGCTGGGACTGTGACCAACTCCTCTGAAGCAAATAATTAAGGTATTATTTAATGAAAGCTTGGAGAAGAGCGGAAGTCATCCAGTCATTGGGGAACCCAATATCCGGCCTGAAGCCAGCCCAAGGATCAACACAGGAGAACAGAAGCTGTCCTGCCCAGGGCAAGATAGTGGTTGGCCTAACGGGGAAGGAATCATATAATTATGCTAATAATTGAGCATCACCTGGCCCTGCATTGGGCATTTTATATACATTATTTCATTTGAGCCTCTCTTTAGTGTTACTGTTCGCATTGAACAGATCATGGACCTGGGGCCAGGGGCTAGGGGCCAGCCAGGTGGTAGGTAGGTAGGTAAGGTGCCGAAAGCCACTTCACTCTGAGTGTGGACTCCAGCTCCAAAGCCAGGTGCGTCTGACTCCAGGACCCATGTGTCTAACCACTGAGCAATTCTGCCTCCCTGTCACAAGTTAGGGTGTCTGGGGAAAAGTATGCCTTGTTTATTTTGTATCAACCTGGTCAACAGTGAGATAGGAAGACCAAGGTGTGTGTGTGTGTGTGTGTGTGTGTGTGTGTGTGTTTGCTATTTCCCTCGGGGATGCAGAAGGAGGGGCATTTAATCTCACCCCTTTGTATCCATTCTCAAAACTCAGAAGGACCATGCTGACTCGGCTACAACTTAATTTTTCCAAATTCAATGATCAAGAAACAGCATATACAGTATGTGTAAATATTTTCAAAGGTTGACCATTGAAATAAACTGACCATCTATATTTGTTCTACAGTAGGGAATGTTGTTTGAGCAGAGCAGTGGAAAGCCAGCGAACCAAAGTTAGGCCACAGTCTGGGTAATTAGGACTTCATTAACAATAGAGAATTTCAGTCAGCAGGGAAGAGAGAGGAACTTAGCCACAGAACTCTGGAATTGGGATGATTTCTCTCTAAAAAGTATGAGACTTTCTAGTTAGTAGACATTGTATTCTGAGCAGGGTCAGATGTTTAGTCTGTACACAGAGAATCATAATTTGGGGCAGGGAGGGGAGAGCTCCAGGTCCCTTTTTTTTTAATAGCATTCTCTGAGTAAGGGCTAGAGAACATGGTCTTGCTGGCTTTCAAGTATCTCTCTCTCTTCCAACTGCAGCTCAAAACCAGGGCAAGGCAGGCCTTAGATAGGTGTGGGGCTTGTCAAAGGGAAACGAAGACAGGGCTGAACTCCTCTGTGTTGGGGACTGGGGCTGCCACTTTCCAGGATGAAAACTGCAGAATGGCTGAACGTTGGCAGTGCACTGCCGTTCCATATGATGAACACATATTCTTTTTGAAGATCATTTAAGAAGTGCCGTGGATACAACAACAATAAAATTAAAAAAAAAAAAAGAAGAAGTGCAGTGGATTTCTAAGCTCAGCCATGGAAACATTTTTGTAACTAGACAAGAAGACGTCACCATAATCACAGGTACAAGAATCATGAAAGAATTTCATACTTTCTAAACAAAGAAGTGCAAATAGAAAATATGTTTCCACCATTCTCATTTATTCTATCTCCAAGAGCAGCTCTATTAGAGGAGTCTCTTTTAAAAGAATTAAGTAGGATGTAATACAACAATAAAATTAAAAAAAAAAAAAGAATTAAGTAATTGTGAATACCAATACCTAGATCTTTTCTCATGGATCTCAATGGAAATTATCCTCTTGAGTCTCAGGGGGTGTGTGCATCTGGCATTTTAAAACTTCCCAGTTGGGTCCTGGCTGGTAGCACAGTGGATAAGGCACCAGCCTGCAAACCCAAAGGTCGCTGGTTCAATTCCCCAACCAGGGCACATAACCAGGTTGCAAGCCAGGTCTCCAGCCAGGTTCATAGCTGGAGGCAGGCGAAAGGCAACCACACATTGATGTCTCTCTCCCTCTCTGCCTCTCTCCCTTCCTCTTTAAATAAATAAATAAAACTTCTCAGTTGGTTAAAAAAGGTACACACATCCCTTCTCATTAAACCAGTGATTGGACAGGTCAGCAGTTATGAGACTGCGCACTTATCTTTTCCTTATCACTGAGGAAAAAAGAGTAGGGACTTATACTGAGGCCCTAAAGAGTACCAGGTACTTGCAGATACGGTGACTCGGTGGGAGAAGCACTGTGTTTTAATGGCTTCCCACAAAATCACCAGAATCAGACAGTCTCTGGTTTGGTTTACTCCACAATGTTACGAAACAAACTTAACTTTTTAAGCCTTGTTTTCTTTATGGGGATAACAATAGTATCAGCCCTTGTAGGGCCAGACACACGTACATACACACACACAGCACTCACTTTTATTCCTGATTAGTCTATGAAGTGGGTATTATTTCTGTTTTAGAGATGAAGAAAGAGGTTCAGAAGCTTAAATTATTTACCAAGGTCAGTCCATATTATGTAGAGCATGAGTCTATTAACTCCAACTCCAAATGTTTTTCAGAATAACCACAGCCTACAGTGTCTGATCCAAAAAAAAAAAAAAAAAGGAATTTAAACAAAAATAACAAATAAATGTGAACAGCCCAGTGAAGTGAAATAGAGAACTTATAGCTGATTAAATATGTCTTCCCTCCCCTTAGCCAGGGAATCTACTAAAATAAGGGACAATCACCCAAACCTAAACCTCTAGAGTAAATTTGGGGAACCCTGTATTTTATTTTCTCCTAAACTTGTGTCACAGTCCAAAAGAACAGCCTGTGCTGGTGGAATTATACTAACTAGGACTATCCAAAGTCAGTTTTAGCTTTTTGCCAGCTTTCTGTGCCAGTGACCTAGAAACTATTTCAAAACCTATTTTTGTTTCTTAGGGGCTGAAATTGCAGTGAAACAGCCCAGCCAACTCTGACCCAGAGCCTTCAAATTTAGGCATTAATCCCCAAAGAAAGGGAATATTAATTTTTCTTGTGACAGAGAATAACCTTCTCATAGCCCAATTATAGAAAGAAATAACTAACTCTGCAAAGCCATACTTCTAAGTACTTGCAATTTATAAGCAAGAAGATTCAAGAGAATTAGGTTAGTGACTATTCTTGAAGTTCTTTAAGGAATTTGGTTTATGGACCCATACAAAAACACATAAGCATTCTGTAGAGCTAACATTGCATACCATACTATTTTAAAATCACATAAACATAAAAAAGATAAAACAATTTAAATTTGCTGAAATGTATTTATACATAAAATAATATGGGCACACGTATTTGTAATGATTCCAGCAAATAAAAAAGTTATCCATTAAAAAAAAATTTGGGGGAGATTTATTATTGCATATTTCTAGTTGGAATTACCCTAGGTCAGTGTTTATTATTAAGTTGATCCTTAGACTAATTTGGGCATGAAAAAATAATAAACAAAACAAAATTTTAGAGAGAAAAGGTGGAAGAATCTATTGAACGCTCCTAAATGAATGATTCCTAAGCCGACACAATGAGTTTACCCTGGGTAAAACATTTCTCAGTTCCTTTTTAGAAATGCTTCCAAAAATGTTAGGACACATAGGAAATATGAATGCTAGAAAGCCCTGTGACATTTAACACCAACATACATCCCCGACACCAGTGAACCAGGCAGGCCTTGTTAAACAGCATCCAGCCGGGCATTTTATAACTCCAGGGTTTAAGTTTACAAAGGGTCCTGTAACCATTAATCCCCTAATTTAAGTTTAAAGTATGCAGCAGAAAACAGGATTGAAGAAATAGTTGTGTTAACAAGTGGTGTGGCTGACGGGTGAAAATGGAACCATTTCCTGCTATGGGAACTCGGGAACTTTCTGCTTAGCTACCTCAGTGTCCCCACGGTGCAAGGTGCTTCGTAGGGAAAGTGTATTCTTTGATGTAAAAATGTTTTTCTAAGAATAGAAAAGATTTCTCACTTAAAATGTTTACTGAGGGAAGATGATAGGTTTGTAGTGATTTTCCTGTTCATAAACTAATGGAGATTGGGGTTACAGAAAAAGAACATCCTCAGTTTATGACAATATCAGCTTCATGAACAGGCCAGCGCGTTGGTTCACTATTAAAGTACACAGAACACAATGGCAAGAAAGTTTATGTTTATTATCTAACACAAGCAACTTGCATTTTAAAATAACACTTAGAATAGTGTTGGGGGGTGGGGGGACCTGTGAGTACTAGGCAATGCAGCAGAGGTGAGACTAGTAGACCATGTCAAGACTCATGTAACTGTTCTGCCCCTTTTTAGTTGTGAGGCTGCCTTTTTCTCCTCCCTGGATGACTTTTAATGTCTCTCCATCTCTGTAATTCTGTTATTATAGTAACTTGCTAACTTTCATTTATCAGGCGTCACACAAATGATTCATCAGAATGCTAGAAAAACCTGTGACATTTTATTTCCAAAGTTCAGAATAATACCTGCTTATTTAGCTGACCTTAATCCTTTTTTGGAACAAAGAGAGACATAAATAAGGAAAACTGACAATTGCAGGTATGCCAGAAACCATAATTGCATTTTGAATAGGAAGCAACAAGGTATTGTTTCCAATTGCAAAAGGTCAATGCAATTTCTGCTGTTAGCTTCCAGAATTTGCCAGGTTTTTTTTGGTGGTAGTCCTAGCAATTCATGCTAATAACTGTCTAATTAACGATCCATGCTCCATCACAAGGCAAAAATAATTTAAGGGGGCTTAAGGAATACAGAATAGCATAAATAAAAGTAAACATTTAGAATAAGGAAATAAAACAAAAGATGAGAATATAAAATAAACTAGGAGTGAGGTTCTAACAAACCACCCACCATTAGAACCTATGTTGCAGGTGCTCTGGTCAAACCCAAATTTGGCATAAAGCTTTACAATGTCCAATCTGAAAGAGGAATTCTACTCAATCTATCCGTGATCCGCTGACACATAAGATGAAAGCAAAGTTCAGCAGAAATGTAGTTGCTTGTGGTTGTAGGAAGCGAAACTCCTCCGTAGGGGCTTTTTATCAAGAATAATTGTGCCAACAGCAGTCCCAGTCACTTTCCTTAGAATAGATGCAGTGGGTGGGTACACAGTGCTGGTCCTTACTTCAAGATGACTACATCACAACAAAGCAGATATATCATAGCATGATGCTTAGAGGAGAAGACTTCTGTCCCATATGGCCCAAGTTCAAACCACAGCTCTGCCATTTGCTAGCTGTGTGACCCTGGGCATGTCATTCCAATCACCTCAGGGGCTTAGTTTCTGTAAGTGTGAGGTGTGGATAACAGTAACAATTTGCAGAGATTGGGTTAATAAGCAGTGTGCAGTGTTACCACGTATTAGTAAGAGATCATTAAAAGGAACCGGAGTGGGCATCGCTATAATACAGTTCATTAAGTAGCTCTATACTGGCCTGACTTGAACCCAAGGAAGATTTTCAAACACTGCTGCCTTGAAAGAGCTTTCTGCAGAAATGAATTATTACATATCTCTGCTGCCCCAGACAATAGTCTCTTGTGGCTACTGAACGCTAGAAATGCGGCTAGGTTTATTTTAGAATGTAAATTGGAGTTAGGTTCTAGGCTCAGAGAACTGTGCTCATAAAGAATTGAATTTCTAATTTAACTAATTTAAATAGCTGCAAGTGACAGTGGCTACCACACTGGACAGCCCAAATGTGGAAACTTTCCATTGTTGTAGCAAGTTTGGTTAGACGGTGCTGACCTAAAACATCCTCCAAGTGATACCCGCTAAATACTGTTATCAGCCAAACTTCTAATGAGTATTAGACAAGGAACTCCAGATTGTTCTCCTTGACTAAGTGCAGTGTAGCCGCGCCCCAGCTGCTAGGTGAGTGCAGAGCCTTACTCCTTGGGCTGTGGAGCTGCGTGTTGGTGAAGGTGCGAAATCCAAGGATGCCTGACTGAACGCAATGCTGGTCTTACCTGTGTTTTGAGGGACACCCACGGCATGTCCAAGGCAGGGTCAAGGTCCTCCCTACAAAACTGTTTTGAATCTACTTCAGAGCACGAAGGAAGTGACTTGATCCCAACGTTCCACTTCATTTAGCACAACAGGAATTGTTTCAGCCTGAACAGTTTTAAAGAGGGGTGTAACCAGGGGCCGGCCTCCTTTCTCCCCCAGTTAAGTTTGAGAAGTAATGCTTCCTGGGGTGCCTTCCAGGAAACACTATTTGGAAAAAGTTCACCAAGATGACTAAATGAGTCCCAGATAAAAGTCAGTAGCAATTGCTGAAATCAATAATTTCATTTAAATCATGTCAGTATAAACGCAAAATAAAGGGAAAGTATTTGATAATAAAAATGTGTATTATAACCTGTTACTGTATAGACGGCCACACTAGAAGAAACAATGAAGTCATTAGCATCTATACATACTAGTTATGTTGTTTATATTATGTCACAATTGTCATCAGGAGCACGCTGTTAATAAGATTTTTTTTTTTAATTTTATTGTTGTTGTATTACATCCATCCCCTTTTTGCTCCCCTCTGTCCCCCTCCTCACCCACCTATTCCCAAAGTCAATCCCACCTGTTGTCCATGTCCATGGTTCCTTTATACTAGGTTCTTGTCTAAGCTGCTCCCCTTCTTTGCCTCTACCTCCCCCTCCCCCCTACCCCGTTCCCCTGACCACTGAAGACCTATTCCTTGTATTCATATACTTGGTTCTGTTTTGCTTGTTGTTAGTTTTGCTCATTATTGTCCCGTAATGGGTGAGATCATATGATATTTGTCCTTCACTGACTGGCTTATTTCACTAAGCATAATACTCTCCAGTTCCATCCATGTTGTTGCAAAGGGTACAAGTTCCTTCTTTCTT
>PVIW01010219.1:0-45850 GCA_004026585.1 Noctilio leporinus
TATGAATACAAGGAATAGGCCTGCAGTGGTCAGGAGGAAAGGGGGAGGGGGGAGGGGGGAGGCAGAGGCAAAGAAGGGGAGCAGCTTAGACAAGAACCTAGTATAAAGGAACCATGGACATGGACAACAGGTGGGATTGACTTTGGGGGGAAAGGGTGGGTGGGGAGGGGGACAGAGGGGAGAAAAAAAGGGATGGATGCAATACAACAACAATAAAATTAAAAGAAAAAAAAAAAAAGAAATTAGCTATATTTAAAAACATCCTTTAAAAAAAAAAAAAAAGAGTACATGTCCAGCTGTGCTGATTTAGATGCTATTAATATTAGTAGATGCAATTAAAGGTCTTGTTTACTTGTTAGAAGAGTTTAATAGCTATAGTTTCTTGATCTAAAAATTATGAAGGTAATGGCATTTCTCCATGGTCAAAGTAATTTTTTTGACAAACTAGAAAAGCTTTGCCAATATCAATGACAGAAATGGCTATAAGAGATACACTTTGTGGGTCATCAACAATGTACCAAGACAATCTGAATCATGCTTAAGTTAAAATACCAAACTGATGGAAAACAGTTAACAAGTGTGGTTGATTTTAAGAGGCCACAGATGAAGAGGCTTCTGCAATTACAGTTAAGAGGAACTGGCTAATGAGAACAAACAAAATGACATGCTTGGTGATTAATCTTGAAGGGACTTGTTTGTGGGATTTTTATTAGTCTCAAGAATATATGTATTTCTTTTGAGTATATGCTACATATTCACTGTAGAAAAAATGAGAGGGTAAGAAAAAAGAAATAACAATAATCCATTATGCCGCTAGACAAAGATTCAACTAACATTACAGAGTATTTCCCTTTTATGTTTTTCCTGTGTATTTGTAAATGTAATTTTTTTTTACAAAATGATGCTTAAAAATACCTTCATATCTCATTTTATTTAACATTAGCAAGCAGTTATTTTACAATTCTTGAAAATGTGTTTTTCAGTAGCATTATATGGGTATAGCATAATTTATTTAATAATTCCCTGTTGCACAATATTTGTATTTTCATAATAACAATTACTTCAAGTAACACAAATCTAGTTTCATTCTTGTGATACGTCTCTGTGTCCTATCTATGAGTACTTGCTTGAAATGAATTCTCATATAGACTCACCAGGCTATCCAACACCTATTGTTAAAATGTTTTCAATTACTTCCTTACAAAGTATGACAGTGTTTATTTCATTACACCTTTTCCCATTCTTAATACTTAAATGTGTGGGGTTAAAAATATTCTCCATTATTTTCATTTGAATTCCCTTAATTACTTGGCTTCTTTTTTAAATTCCAGAAAATAGTGAGTAATATAAAATCCTCCATCCCTATTCCCACTTGTCATTGCCAATAGGGCATGAACAGGCTTAAATAAAATGTCAGATCCTGTATAACCAGTAACTCAAGTTTTAGACTTTATTAGGGCCAGACAAAAGAAGAAAACACACCCACACACATAAAAAAAAATTAAAAAAAAAAAGCAGTTATGCCCTTCAATACTATTTCAATTCATCTAATTGACTCGACACTTCTTTTAAAATGTGTCTGGCAGGAGGCCTATATTGAGTAGTTCCCTGCTGTGATACCTGATGGCAGAGTTGAGGTGAACTAGACATTGAGACAAGGAGCTCCTTAGGAAACACAGAAAGGCTGAGAGATCAGCCTGGTAAAGACAGCAGGGAGGTACATGCCTACCAGGTCTGTTCAGAAGGTATCCAGCCATGCAATATGAAAAATATAGTTTATTGAAGAAGATACAGGAAACATTGTACATAGGACAATGATGCCTCAGTCCCCTTGACAGCAGGCACTTTAGGACCTCACACAAGTTCTTCCAATCACCATCAGGTGCCCCATCGTATTTTCCTGAATCTCATTGACAGTCTGAAATCTCTTTCTTTTCAAAGGTGATTTTGGTTTTAGGAAAAGCCAAAAGTTGCAGGGTGCCAAATCTGGGCTGCAGTGGGGCTGAGTCACCTGGGTGATTTCATGTTTTGCCAAAACACTGCACGGAGACATGATGTGGTGATGAAGCTGCCAATCGCCGGTTGCCCATAGCTGTGGCCTTCTAAATTATCCAAACAGTTTCCGCGGAGGAACGTTTAAGCTTAACGCAGAATTGGATGCAGATTTGTTGCTTTACTCACTCAGTTATTTGGAATGCAACGGCCACACAGTATATGCTTAACTCTGTGGCATCTACTGCCCTCACTGACTACTACTATTAAGTCATCATTGTTCACACATGTGAGTCCCAGTCTGCTCTCCTTGGCTGCTGGGTTATATCAATGTCATGCAATCTGTTCTTGTTATATTAACAATGACTGGACTTTCTCACACATATACACATGCATAGACATGTCCCTATACATGTATAGGAGCTTATATAATATATATGACATGCACAAATAGAAATAAAATAAACTGAAATTTAAATATAAACTGAACCACTAAATAAACATTTTGAAACCACTGTGTTTCAAAATGTTTTGAAACATAGCTAATGGTTTTTAGATCCTTATGAAGAACTGCTATACCCAGGTTTGCTAGGGGATTTGTTTTGAAGAGTTTGATGAGCTTTGTGGCTTATAGAACTAGAAGAAATACTGATGAAAGAATGAAAGCATTTAGCCCTGACTGATGAGGCTCAGTGGGTTGGGCATTGCTACACAGACTAAAACATTGCTGGTTTGATTTCTGGTTCAGGCACATGTCTGGGTTGCAGGCCAGGTCTGCAGTTAAGGGGGTGTGAGAGGCAACTGATTGATGTTTATCTTGCACATTGATGTTTCTCTGTCATTCTTCCTCTCTCCCTTCCTTTTTCTCTAAAAATAATCTTAAAAAAAAAAAAAAAGAATTAAAGCTTTTGGAAGCTTAAGTGTTGCTCCTTGGTTATCACTGGAATTCTCTATCTTGGACCTTACTTTTGATAGCTATATATTTAGACTGCTGCATCAGAAGGAATTATTTTGCTCGGTAAGGTACAATGAAGAAATAGCATGTGCTGGTGTATTTTAAAAAATATTTTATTTATTATTTTTAGAGAGAGGGGAAGGGAGAGAGGGGGAGAGAGGCAGAGAGAGAGAGAGAGAGAGAGAGACAGAGAGAGAGAGAGAGAGACAGAGAGAGAGAGAGATCAATGTATGGTTGCCTTTCACCTTCCTCCAGCTACAGACCTGGCTGGAGACCTGGCTTATAGTCTGGTCATGTGCTCTGGCTGGGAATCGAACCAGTGGCCTTTGGTTTTGCAGGCCAGCAGCATATCCACCATGCCATCAACCAGGGCCTGATGTAGTTTTAAGTGACATTTCCTTGTTCTACAATGTTGCTGAGAATCTCCTAGCTCTGACCCATGTGCCTATCACATGACTAGTATTACTTAAAAATGTTATACCACATTATTTAAGGTACAATCAGAACCTTACCTTTGCAAAACCTGAGAAACTGTGTGAACATAACAGATACCTTAACTCTTAGCTGGTAATTAGAATCCAGAAGCTACCTAGTAAATTCACTAGTGTTTAATCCCTATTTGGTAAACAACTATATTAGTTTCCTAGGCTGGTATAACAAATTTCCACAGACCAGGTGGTTTAAAACAACAGACATTTATTTTCTTGCACCTCTAGAGCCTGGAATCCACAACCAAAATGTCAGCAGGGGCCTTGTTCCCTCTGAGGTTTCAGGGAGGAACTTTCTGTGATTTTCAGCTGTGATGGTGACTGGCAACTAGCTATGTCTCATAGCTGGCACCATTCCAGTCCCTGCCAGTTTTTACCTGGGCTTCCTCGCTGTGTGTATCTTTATGTGTTCTCTTCTCCTTTTATGGGACCACTAATCATTGGATTTAGGGCCCACCCTAATCCAGCACGACCTCATTAAACTTCATTACACATACAAAGACCCCAGTTCCAAATCAGACCATATTCAAAGGCAATAGGAATTAGGGTGTGAACATGTGTTTTGGCAGGACATGATTCAATCCATAATAATAAATAACTGAAAAAATTAAAATGACTGTTTGGTATTTTCTTCCACACCCCAGTTCAATTGTCCTATGTCCTCTCTTCATACTCAAACCTGCTTGAAGACTGGGCTAGAGTCTATGGTGGCCGCTGAGATTCTCATTCTTTATCAGTACATCTACATGTGACTTGGTATTAAATTCCCCACACTTCCTGTCACTTCTGTTTCTTCATCCCATTCTTCTTTGATGCAACACTATTGCACCTTCTGTTTTTCCTTGGATGAAATGATCATGAATTACCACATTTTCCAGAAAAGACATGTCCTGTGTATGTTATTCCAAAGTTTTCAATTCTTCTTGAATATTAAAAAAGAAATGATGATATACAAAGCAATGATTTTGTATTAAAACACTGAATTAAGTTAAAGCCTCACTTATGTCATCTCTTCTGTCTCCATAAGATTTAAAATGGCAATGAACTAGGGATTTTTTTGTTTCTTTTAAATACACATTGCCAAATAATAGGTTCAAAAGAACTGATCATTATTTAAGGTCCTGTAGTCATAGTCTTAGAAAATTATCTATTATTGGTTGTTTATTATTGCACATTAGCTTTTGGGTTTGCAGTTGGCCTCTTCTTTGTGCTAGCATGACACTGCTTCTAGAAGCAGAAAGTGCATTATTTTCCTAAAATTTTAGGTGAGGACACATTTTCCCTTGTTACTGAATCCCTGTCAAATCAGTGGACCTAACCATCCCCAGCCCATTCTCTAACCATCCCCTCCCCTACTGCCATGGAAGGGATTTGAGGACAAATCTGAGCTTTTCACATGACAGGAGATGACCTAAAGCTCTTTTTACCTTCCATTAGGGAAGACAGGACTTAGGTCATGGGTAAAGAAGAGGAATGGCTGTGAATATTGACTGTAAAATGATAATGTCATCATGCCCAGTATTCTGAAAAAAGCCTTGCTAAAGACCCAATAGCAAGAATTGACTATTTTTCCCAAACACAAAAGAACCAATCAGCTCTTAATTGTGATGAATCTGACTCACATGGGCATCCATAACACACACTTTTGTAGTTACCTTTGAGTATTCAGGTTCTGCTTTAATTTACATATTAATTGCTTTCAAATATTGTTAAGGTGTCTTTCATTTGGCAAAATGTACAAGAGGTCTATCCAGAAAACATCCAGCCATTGTTAATATAATGAGAATAGTTTGTGTTACATCAATGTAACCTGTCAGCTAACGAGAATGAACTGGAATGTGCATGTGTGAACCATGATGATGTCACTGGGGGTGGGGGGGCGGTCGGTAGACGCCATTGAGTGAGCATGTGTACTGTGCGGTCATTACATTAGAAATGACTGAGTGAGTACGGCAACAAATCTGCATCCAATTTGGCATTAAGCTTGAACATTTCTTCGCAGAAACTATGTGGATGATTCTGAAGACCATAGCCATGGGCAACTAGTGACTGGCAACTTCATCACAACAACATGCTGCTCATGCATCACGTCTCTGTGCAGAATTCTGGCAAAATATCAAATCATCCAGGTGACTCAGCCCCAAATTTGGCAGCCTGTGACTTTTGGCTTTTCCCAAAACTAAAATCACCTTTTGAAAGGGAAGAGGTTTTAGACCATTGATAAGATTCAGGAAAATATGACAGTGCAGCTGATGGCAACCAGGAGAACTGTGTGCAGTCCCAAGGTGCCTACTTTAAAGGGGACTGAGGCATCATTGTCCTATGTACAATATTTCTTATGTCTTCTTCAATAAATGTCTCTATTTTTCCCATTACATGGCTGAATACCTTCTGGAAAAACCTTGTATATCTATTCTTCTGTATATATAGAGAGAGCTAGGTTTGGTACTTTCTATTATTACTATTGTAGAACATACACATAATTAAAAGAGAACTATTAATACATTTGGAAGGCACATACATAAAGTGTTGTTACTCATAGGTGCACATGATCAGAAAACTCCGGAAGCCATATCTGTGAACTTTAAAGATATAAATTTCATAAAGTTCATGAAAAAGATAGGTTCTATTTTATTGTCCAGAGCAATAAAATGAGTGACAGCTCAAGAATGATGGGAGGCTGTCAAAAATAAAATGCTAATAATACAATCATAAATGATCCTGGCAAGGAAGAAAAGGTCAGTCATTGTCACACCTGTGTGGCTGCAGAGGGAGTTCTCCCAGAAGGTCAGAGTTTTAAAAGATTATTTGACAATAAGGGAGGGGAAATTGTATTCAAGGCAGAATAGAAACATAGCACCTTACTGAAAAAATAGTGTGAAAACACTGACATTCAGAAACTGCTGAGGTCTATAGAAAATACCAAAGAAAACAATAACTGTAAAATGAAAAATATGATGAGGTACAATGAGAGTAAAAAAAGAGAATAAGGGAAGAGGAAATACATGGAATTAAGATTTACTGTGGACCTATTGTGTGTTAATAGTTAACACACAATAGTTAACTATGTAGTTAATTAATTACTAAACTATTTTTCCTTCTGTAATATTTGCAAAAGCCTAGTAAGATAATTATTATAAAATTCTACTTTACAGATGATGAGGGCAGGAAACCAGGGTGCTAGAACTGGAGACTATACAGAACCAAGATGCATGAGACTCCAAAACCTGGTCTCATTTTCTCTAGTAAGATAAATTTAACTTTCTCCTTCCTTCCCTCTCATCCTCCTGAAAAGTAGTGCATGCCCATGAAACTTTAGGGTCTTCTTTCAATTGCACCTAAATTCTTAGTAAGAAAGGGATCATCAGCTTATGGATTCTTCACTCAGGAAGTCATTCCACAATACTGCAGTTTCTGAAATGTGTTATATATTGAACATTTTTGAAAAATTACATTTTATTGATTATGTTATTACAATTGTCCTGACTTTTCCCCTTTGTCTCACTCCACTCAGCATCCTCGTTCCTTCAGGCAATCCACACACCCTTGTTCATGTTCCTGTATCATGCGTGTAAGTTTTTGGCTACTCAATTCCTTGTACTGTACTTTCCATCCCCATGGCTATTCTGTAATTACCTATTTGTACTTCTTTTTTTTTTCAATGTATGGTTGTCTTTCACCTGCCTCCAGCCAAGGACCTGGCTGGAAACCTGGCTTGCAACCTGATTATGTGTCCTGGCTGGGAATCGAACCAGCGACCTCTGGGTTAGCAGGCCAGGGCCTTACCCATTGAGACACCAGCCAGGGTTTATTTGTATTTCTTAATCCACTCACCTCTTCACCCATTCCCTCACACTCCCCTCCCATCTAGCAACCATCAAAACACTTTGTATTCAGGATTTTGTCTCTGTTCTTGTTTGCTTAGTTTTCTTTTAGATTCAGTTGTTGATAAGATACATATTTAATGACATTTTATTATTCACACTTGCATGTTTTTTCTTAAATACATCCCTTTAACATTTCGTATAATAATCGTTTGTGATGAGGAATTCCTTTATGTTCTTTTTTTTTAGTTTCTTATTTTTTTAAAAATTTTATTGTTGTTGTATTACTTCCATCCCCTTTTTGCTCCCCTCTGTCCCCCTCCCCACCCACCCATTCCCCCCAAAGTCAATCCCACCTGTTGTCCATGTATGTTCTTTTTCTTAAATACATCCCTTTAACATTTTGTATAATAATGGTTTGGTGATGAGAAATTCCTTTATTTATTATTATATCTGGGAAGTTCTTTATCTGCCCTTCAATTCTAAATGGTAGCTTTGCTGGGTAGAGTAATCTTGGCTGTAGGTCCCTGCTTTTCATGACTCTGAATATTTCTTGCTAATCCCTTCTAGCCTACAAAATTTCTTTTGAAATATCAGCTGACAGTCTTTTTTTTTAAGATTTATTTATTATTTCCAGAGAGAGGGGAATGGAGAGAGGCAGAGAGGGAGACAAACATCAATGTATGATTGCCTTTCACCTGCCTCCAGCCATGGACCTGGCTGGAGACCTGGCTTGCAACCTGGTTATGTGCCCTCGCTGAGGAATTGAACCAGTGACCTTTGGGTTCGCAGGCTGGTGCCTTATCCACTGTGCTAACAGCCAGGGCCTCAGCTGACAGTCTTATTGGTACTTCCCTATAGGTGACCAACTTCTTTTCCTTGTTGTTTTTAAGATTCTTTCTTTCTTTAACCTTAGGCATTTTAATTATGATGTGTCTTGGTGTGGGCCTCTTTGCATCCATCTTCTTTGGGACTTGCTATGCTTCAGGGACTTGCAAGTCTATTTCCTCCATCAAATTAGAGAAGTTTTCTTTCATTATTTTTTCAGAGATTTCCAATTTCTTGCTCTTTGTCTTCTCCTTCTGATATTCCTATGATGTGAATGTTGAATCACTTGAAGTTGTCCCAGAGGCTACTTATACTTTCCTCACTTTTGGGGTCCTTTTTCTTTCTTGTTGCTCTGATTGGTTGTTTTTTTGCTTATGTTCCAAATCATTGATTTGGTTCTCAGCTTCATCTACTCTACTGTTGTTTCTCTATCAATTCTTCTATATTTCAATTAGTGTATCTTTCATTTATGACTGTATATTTTTTATGCTGTTGAGGTTCTCACAAAGTTCCTTGAGCATCCTTATAACCAGTGTTTTGAATTCTGCATCTGACAGATTGCTTATCTCTATTTCGTTTAACTATTTTTCTGAAATTTTGATCTGTTCTTTAATTTGACCATGTTTCTTTGTCTCCTGATTTTGGCAGCCTCCCTGTGTTTGTTTCTATGTATGAGGTAGAGCTGCCTTGACTCCTTGTCCTGATGTAGTAGGTGTCCTATAGGGTCCAGTGTCAGATTCCCCTATCACCTAAGTATACCCTTCCTCCCTTCATGTGGGCTGAGTATATCTTCCTCTTGTGCTTGAGCCTTAGTCCCTGTTGGCAAATCAATAGGGGGTATTTACACAGGTCAGTCAGCTGCAAGGATTGGCTGTGTACCTCCACCTCTGTGGAGGATTAGCTTTGCAGGGGCAGGGCAGTGTTATACTGATGTGGTCTATAGATGGCCACTGGGGTTTCTTGGGTGGTGCAGACCAAGGTCAGCCGCAACCTGTGTTTTGCCCTGGGCCACCATCCTGCCTGAGCTATAAAGCAATCTGAGATGCTGCTACTTGTGCTGAACTTGGAGGTTCCCAGGTGAAGCCAAGCTGTGAATCTAGCCTGATTGCCATGCCTGGAGCTCACTGAGGCCAGCTGTTGCTTGTTTGATAGAGATTAGGAATTTTTAAGGCATGAAACAAGACTAGCTATTCATATGGGAAAGAAGCTTGGGTGGGGAGTCTCATGGATCTCCAGAGTGGGGCAAACAGTGTTAGCTATGCTGATGAAGTCTCAGATATGGCACCAGCTTGCAGGCTCAGTGGAGAAGGATTCAGAAAAGGGACAATGGCCTCTACTTGCCTAATGTCAGACACTTCAGTTTCTTTCTATATGTCTGCCACTGGTGCTTTTCAATCTGCTGCCCTACTACTGGAGTTCAGAGGGAGTGAGTCTGAGAAGGTGAGTCTGTGTGTGGGTTCTTGAAATCCAACTGCTTGGGGCACCAGCATTTTCTTCCATGTACTCAATCCCTGCTGGTTTTTGCAGCTAGAAGTTGGGAGGACTTATCTTCCGAGCACTGGAGCTGTGGGGTAGGGGACTAGTATGGGGTCGGGACTCCTCACTCCCAAAATATCCCTCCCAAATTTTTATCCACCACACAAGGATGTGGGACCAGCTCATTCTATGTCTTCAACACCCTCCCGTGCTCACAAGTCTGGACGACATGATGTGGTTTCTTTAATTTCATAGTTGTCAGATTTTTATTCAACTTGGTTTCTGATGGTTCTGATGATTATTCTATCTTTTAGTTATAATTTTGATGTGGTTGTGGAAGGAGGCAAACCATGTCTGCCTATGCCACTATCTTTAGTGGAAGTTGAAATGTGTTATATTAACACACCATTGACTGGTCACAAAAAAATCTTGTTTTTAAGCCCAAATGTTGTTGACTGATGAAGAGTTAACTCATGTTTACACTTGCATTAGCTTATATAATTTTTAAAACTGAGAGTAATATAAGAGTTTGTACAAGTTTTCTTAATTGTGTTCAATCATGTTTACTACAGAAAATTACTTTTCTAGATATCCCAGGTTTTACCACAATTTTAGTATTGCAAAAACTTCAAATATGACACATCACAATGGTGAAGAATTTTTCAATTAATTATATGCAGATGCTTCTCCTGATTGTCTGAGTGACTTAGAAGTATATAACAGTGATGTGGAAGATGATAGTCTGTTGGAAGATATTTATGAATCTGCTATTATACCACCAAAACAGCAAAAAATGTCTTGAATCTGATAGTGAAAGTGACTTTGAAGAACAGTGGGTAGAAAATGATATTACACCAAACTTGGAGGATTATACAAATATTTTTGGTGTAACTGTTGAACTTAGTGACCCATGGAGTATCAGTAAAGTGGTGGATTTACTTTTTTTTTTTTTTTTTTAAGAGTTTATTATTTTCAGAGAGAGGGGAAGGGAGACAGGCAGAGAGGGAGAAAAGCATCAGTGTATGGTTACCTTTCACCTGCCTCCAGCTACAGACCTGGCTGGAGACCTGGCTTGCAACCTGGTTATGTGCCCTGGCTGGGAATCAAACCAGTGACCTTTGGGTTCACAGGCCGACACCTTATCCACTGTGCCACCAGCCAGGGCTGGATTTACTTTTTGATAATAGTTTTTAAATTTAATTCCTTCTCAAACCAATTTATACTGCCACCAAATGGAAAAATGTTATGAAACATCTGCCTTAACTTTACCATGGATGGATATTACTACTTGTAATATGAAAAGGTTTCTTGGTTTATTGATATTGATGGGACAAACAAGAAAAATCACATTTAAGAGATTACTGATCAATGGATCCTTTGGCAAATCCTTTTTTTTTTTTTTTATTTTAGTGATAATTCACAAGCTATATCTAATGAAGGCAGACTTTACAAAATTAGGCCTCTTTTGTATTACTTTATTCCAAAATTTCAGCCTTTGTATAGACCTAAACAGGAATTATCCCTAGATGAAGCAATGATGCCATATAGAGGGCGTATCAGCTTCAGAACATATAATCCAGCAAAGATAATAAAATATGGAATTTTAGTGAGAATGCTTCATGAAAGTGAGAGTGGCTACATTTGCATTTTCTTAATCTATTCTAGTAAAAGCAAAAGCTACAAGGAACTATATTCTCCATCTTAGAACCATGTCTTCATTCTTGGTACGTTTACCAGGATACTTATTACTATTGTGAGTCTACTACTGAAATATTATTGGAAAAGAAAACACTGGTCTATGGTCCTATAAGGGAGAACTTTGGCTTGCCAAAAGAAATAAAAGAAAAATCAAATAATCTTTGGAGAGGTGGAAGCATGTTTTTATAGAAAGGACACATTCTTCTTATCACTTGGAAAGACAAAAGAGTAGTGCATATGATCTCAACTACTTAGGATGCTTTTATGAAATTCATTGGAAGGTGAAAGAGGAATTCTATGGATGACATAATTAAGCCCATGTGCATACTAGATTACAACAAATTCATGAAAGGGGTCTATGGAGAAGAGCAGTATTTGGTGAACAGCAGTATCTAATGAAAAAGTTTAAAATGGTATAAAAAGAAGCATTCTTTTTGATCAGTTGTGTTTTATTTAATGCATTCAAAATTTACTCTACTATTTACAAAATAAAATGGGATACAAACAAGTTCTACTTAAAGTCACTAGAAAATGGACAACCAATGATTCAAATGAATGTAGCACAAAACCTGGCACTTATTCTGATACCTCTTAAAAGAGCTCCTTACAAAGATTTACCTTCCAGGCTTTCAGGAAAACTAAAAAAACATGTTTTAGAAAAAATAGTCACTGGCATAAAGAAGAATCCCACTAGAACATGTAGAGCATGCTCTTCAAAGGAAAGCACAGCGAAACTAGATATATTTGCAAAACCTATTGTATATCATTACATGTAGGTTTACCATACCAAAAAAAAGTTATTAAAAGTTATATAGGAATGGATGTAATACAACAACAATAAAATTTAAAAAAAAGTTATATAGAAGATAGTTGGTACAAAGTTTCCTTTCAATACATTATGTATAAATGACATGTATTTAGATTTTTCATTTTCATATTCAATTACAAAACAATAGCCATTGATATGGATAGCTTTTGTATAAAATTGCTGGTTGACAGAATGTTAAGTGAATAAGACTCAGGGCCTCTTTTGGGAAATTCGCAAATAACAGCAATCCAACGCTGGTGCAACAGTAAGGGATGGAGGGCTATAGGAGCTCTGGGAGCCATAAGGCAGGTGTGTGAGAGAAATGGTTTGTTTCCTTCTTACGTATTAGAAAAATGAAGGCAAAAAGGTTGGCCTGCTAATAATACAATCTCAGATATTTTAGAAAAACATAATGAAAGAATGAAATGATTTAAATTTATTTATCTAATTATACTCTAAGGTACTTTGCAATATAAATATTTGAAAGCAAAGATTTGTTACACTGCTTTGCACAAAGCAGAAAAGGCAAAGTCCAAACCTCCAGGCAGATGTTGGCTACTGCCACTGAGTACACAGTTGTTTGTTAGAACTGGTCATTAAACAGATGGTTTATAACAGTTTTGGAAGAAAGTGGTAACTTCCATGAATATGGCATATATCGGCATTTTCCATTTTTCCTTCTGGAATCCATCCAAAAAGCAAGGAGAAGATAAAAATTCTATGGACCATAGATAGACTTCATTGTCTGTAAAATCAGGAGGTCTGTCTGGAAGTATCAAGCCAATGTCAATATAATTAGAAGTTTACGTACTCGATAGTTTCAGGACAGACTTTGTATGTGCAAGTGCTGCAGAAGCACTTGTGATTGGTTTAAGCCATGAGAAAAAAATTGGAAGTGCAAAGAGGGGCAGGAGAGCCCAGGGATGGCACATCTCAGAAAATGCTTGCAATAACAAACTATCTAAAAGCAAACAGCGTTTTCTGAAATGCAAAAGCTTTTCTTCCTTTTCTGCCTCCCATGCCACCACGGAACCTGTGAGAAAGCTTGTGGTGAAAAGCATCAAAAACAAAACAAAACAAAAAAACAACCAAGCAAACGAAAAAAAGCAGCAAGTTCTGAAGTTTACCCTTTACCACATTCACCCTTCAGAAGACAGAATCATGGATGCTGCCAATTTTATGCTGTTTCTTCAGGGGCTCATCAGAGCAAATGGGAAAGCTGGGAATCTCAATGGAGGGTTGTAACCATTGAAAGAAGCAAGAGCAAGACTATGGTAACTTCTGAGGTGTCTATTTCTAAAAGGCACTGTATTTGAAATAGTTCACCAAAAATATTTGAAGAATAATCTCTGTGACTGGTTGCACATAATTGCTAATAGCAAAGAGAGTTACAAATTGTGTTATTCCAGATTAATCAGCATGAAGAAGATGGGGAAGATGAGGATTAAAAAATCATTCATATGGCACATTTTATATGGGAACCAAAAAGAAAAAGCTTTATTTCTTGTTTGTACTATCTTGTGCAGGATGTGGGGTAAGCTCAGGCAGAAACGCTATTGGGACCAGAGCATGTGGATCTACCTAAAGACATGCCAACGAGCCAGAATGACCGTAGCAGCACAGAAGGGGAGAGTGTGAGTGAGAAAAACGGGCAGCATGAAGATGACCACATCTTTTCCCATCACAAGAACTTTCTTGCAAACTGCTGTCCACAAGAGTCCCTTTAATTGCATGATGAACAACCACAACATTAATACAAAGATATTATTAGGAAAAATTAGAAAAAGAGTAGCAAAATATACTAACAGATGTAAAAAAAAGCATCAGAAAGATGATGCCTTGGCAAACATATAAAATGTGAGTAAATATTTTCTTATACCTTTTTAAAACCACGTTGGAGTCCTCACTCTATGAAGGAAGCAATAATCATTATGAAGGAAGACCCTGACACAGAAACATAGTAAGTCAAAGAAGAGAAGGAAACATCTCAATGTGCTGATGTGGAAATACATTGGAGATGTATTATTAAGTGAGAAATTAAGATGTATAAAATAGATATAGAATGTTACCATTTAGGTGAAAATTAAGTTTCACTAAAAACTAGTAAGAACTACATTCAGTGAGCATTTCCCTTTTGGCAGGGTTAGTGGACTGCACCATGACGGAGAAACCAGAGATTAAGCTTATCTTGAGATCATGTTCAACAAAGGTTGTATTGTTTCTTTCTGGATTGGATGGAAGAATGTGGGCTGTATATGAGTACAGGTGGGTAGATTTGAGCTACTTCCATGGATCAGATTCATAGGGTATAGATTATGTTATGCAAATTTTGAAGAAAGAGTGCATCCTTGGCCTCTTTCTGCTTAATAAGTTTTGAATAAAAACTTACCTATTAAATTTGCAAATGATACAAAATGGTAGAACTCACTAACATGACATACAGCAGAATTTTAAAAAATAAATAAGACAATCCATTGGCTCTAGTAAGGATTTAAAAACAGCATGATAAACACATGGGTGGAATAAAAACTTGAACCAGGGCTGACAAAAATCCCCTGTACACAAATCTAACTTAAAACTAAATCATATAAAAATACACTTTTTAAGTTCTAATTGACTAAACATTCATGTAAAATGCCCTCTAAATTTAACCTTTAATTACATTATTATAAATATATACTCAAAACTTCAATGGACACTTTCACTCTGTATCCAGCACTTAGCAGAACACATGTGCTGTTCTATATTTTGCTTTAGTGAAATATTTCAAAGTAGATATTGAAAGGTAGTACTTACTAGGCTATAATATATACATACTCTCTGATTCAGTATTTCCATTTCTACATTTCTAGGCATCTCATTGAGAAATATTCACGTCACTGTCAAACTATATGTTAAAGGATATTTAGTGCAGACTATGTTTTTGCAACAGCGAAAAAATATGCAACCTAAATTAGGGAGTTTTAAAAAATCTTATGGTACATCCATGCACTAGACTATTATGCATATATTAAAAGCACAACATAAATCTATCCATACACATTCAGGCCTTACTGCCAAGTGGAAACTGAAGTTTCAGACTCCCAGTGTAATCTCCTTATAAACAACAACAAACCCACAACAATGTTATTTGTTGGCATAGGCA
The DNA here is from genome assembly GCA_004026585.1 of Noctilio leporinus. Lineage (NCBI taxonomy): Eukaryota > Metazoa > Chordata > Mammalia > Chiroptera > Noctilionidae > Noctilio > Noctilio leporinus. Next base: position 15,215 of record PVIW01010219.1, read on the forward strand.
CAGAAAGCCACCCGAAAGGACTGGGACAAGGGGTCACATCTGGGAAGGGTAATGAGGGAAGGGAGCCTAGGTGGTCTCCACATACTTTTGCAGTTTTGAATTTACATAGGAGTATGTTAGGTTTTTGTAATTAAAGAAATAGACTTAAAAAGTGGAAGGGTTGATATGTGAGAGGGTGAGCTTCCTACTGTTGGAGTACGAAAGCACAGGTCCAAGGAAGGGCAAGAGAGGGAAGGAGGGAAGAAAGTTGGATGAGATGACCTTTGAGTGCCCTTAATGTCCTGAGAGTCCTTGACCCACTCTGCTATTCCTCCCTCCACTAACGCACCAGGCGAAGCTCCAACAAGGCAAAAAACAAGAGTGTTTTAAAAGTGAGATGAATCAAAGCAATCGCTGCCAAGACCTCATGAAACCCATTAGCAGAGAGGAGCAGCCAGTCCCGCAATGCAGGACAATTCTTTGGGCTAACTCTGGGGTGAGTGCTGGACAGATGGAAGTAAGGCCAGGAAGCTGACACGGGTTTACAGCGCTTGGTAATTTAGGCCTGTAGCAAGAGCTCCCATGGGCGGATGGATTTCCTTCTTTCCTCCACGGTCAGGTGGAGGACACTGTTACCTGAAACTCCTCTGCCTTGCCACACTGTGCAAAGTGCCCCAGCTTTGCAGCCAAGGTCCCTGTGCAGACCCTGCCAGGCGTTCGGAAGGTGTGCGTGCACTTCTCAGGGCCGGGCCTCAGGGACCCGCAGATTCCTCCTACTCCCACCCACAGTGCCTGCTAAGCAGGGGTGGGGTCGCGCCTGTAGGCGCCTGCTTACCGTTTATTGGCTACAAACAGCACTTTCCCTGAGAGGGTTTCTCCTTCCTTGGCAAAGAGAGGAGTCTGAAGCAGGCACCGCACCTGATACCAGTGGGTCAGTGGCTCGGTGGGGGCTGTTGACAGCCAAACTGTGACCCTGCAGGTTAAGAAAGAGAATCAAAAGCCAGTTATGTTCCAGGCCTGTATTCATGGCTCAGACTGGGGACTTCGGTTGATAAATCATTTTCATTGGTTTTGACTCATGAAACCCTTTTAAGATAATGACCGTTCAATTTATCAAGCAGTTATCATGTTCTGCGTACTCTACCAAGAGATTTACGTATATTAGCTCACTGAATCTACAGAACAGCCCTCTGGAGTAAGGCCAGGGAAGTGCAAGGACTTACTGATGTCACACAGAGGGCCAGTGGGGAGACAGGCTTCCACCCACTGACTTGGCTAATCTGTCAATCTCTGTTTCTGAATCCAAGTTCAGGAGCAGCCCAGTAAGTGAGAGTTACACTGGGAACTGATTTGTTTGAGAAGTTTAAAGTCTGGCCTCTTCGTGTTTCATGCCAACCTGTTCAGGGGTCCTGATGAAGCTTCCGGAAGCAAAGAAACTACCAGAGTACATGGCCCCCACTGCCCATTCAGTGCGAATGCCCTGCGTGTGTCTGTGCTGTGGGGGTGTTTAAACTGAGGGTCTTCATTTCGTTGAAGAAGCGAGAACATCTTGCTGTGCCGTGAACACCGAGGTTACCTGCCCTGCAGTTAGGCCGTGGCTGCCAGCTTATAGGGAGTAATGTGCACGTGAGGCCTGAAGATTTCGGGGGAAACTTTATAGAACTTACTAAGTAACATAAACCACTTCTATATCAAAATACCCTCAGCTACATTATCGAGTAGAATGCAAATTTTCTGCCGCCTTTTGAGATAATGCAGTTAACTTCAAAGAAATTTCCCCCTGGTAGCAGGCCACTCGAAACTTATCTCCTTTACCTTTTGCAGGAACAAAGGCATTTGCTTGGGATTTCACCGGGGGAAAGTCTGAGGGGAAACCGTACGGATTCTTTGAATAAACATGCCTTGGTGGTGTAGGGAAAGACTTGCATATCATTTTCTTTCTCTCTGTTGGCCCAGACAGGCTGACAGGGATCCCCTCTTCCCCTGAACTCCCAAGCGCCCTGAGCTTTTTTACACGGACCCACGGGCACCTCTTTCTCAGCGGGTGCTGAGATGAGCCAGGATGTTTTCATAAGGGGTGGAAGAGAGCTGTAAAATTGGCCTTTTGCCTGGTCATATGACTCAGATTGAATCTCTTTGCTAGCTGGAGCACATGACAAAGCCTGGGAAGCGAGCAGGGAAATCAGGAGAGCAAAGATTTGGGGACATGGGCGTGGCACAGCCTTTAAAAGGAATCCCAAACCTTACCAGTCAACTTGTAGGTTGTCCTTCTCCGCTTTTAGAGCCCTGCAACTTTCAAACCTTTGCAAGATGGGAAAGGAATGCAGGAATGAAGAAGTTACCTAATGCTGCAATTAGCATTAGCACAGCAGCCTGCCTGATCATGACAAAAGGACTCTAGACTATGAAGCTGCAGGCTGTCAGTTTCATATGCAGAGGTTCTATAGGCAGGTGTGATGGAAGTAAGGGCAAGGGTTGCCCCTACCCATATATTTGGAATAAAGCAAGAGGGTTGATAAAGCATTGACCCTATCTCATTCCTTTATTTTAGCCGAAGTTGATATGACACCATAGAAAATGGTCTCATTTTCATTTCACCCTAAAAGCTTAAAGTTACGCTAACATCAGTGCTTATTTCCTTGAAATGCATAGAAACCAGTATCATTACTATTGAAATTAATTTTTTAAAATGTTAAAGTTATGACTACAAATAATAGAGGACAGCACAGGACAGAGCAGGTGGAGAAGGGGGTGATACGTACACAGATCCGACAAAGGCCACGTCAAACCAGAACGCCAGGCCGTGGACGAGGCCCGACTGTGTCATCTGAAACACAAAGGGGATTTCTACTCTGCAAGGAGACAAAACAGAGAGAAAGAAGGAAGATTTTTTTGTTGATACACATCCTAGATACACTTCTGAGCAGAGTGGAAACAGTCACAGAATATTTTCTTTTTCCCTTGAGCACTTTTGCTTTGGCAGCAAGATGCTCTCAGTGTGATTAATGCTTGGGCGACTCTGTACATCTGAGATTGTCACTTCTTGACAAAATTCTGCAAGGAACACGTCACTGTGCCGCAATGACCCAGAACACCACTGGGTGAGTGTTGCATCTGGAGCTGGGTTTCACTACTGAGGAGGGGGAAGACCCAGGACACAGGTGACAGCCTTCCTTCTAGAAACCAAAACATGGGCTGTGGCAGCTCCCCTCTGCAACCCTTCAAATGGAAAGGCTGCTCAGGCCCCTGAAAAATGAAGTGGATCACAAGGGGGAAGCATCCAGCTCAGAAGGTCACTGCCATAGTTCATTTATTTTTCGGGGAAGCCATTTAACTTCCTGCCAGGCTACAGCAATAGTCACACAGAAGTGGCCTTGGTTGACACCCAATGCAGAGTAAGTGGGTCTAGAAAGAACACTGGAAAAGATCCAACAAAATCTAGATGCTGGACCTGCTTTAGCTGTGGAATCTTGGAAGGGTGTTTAAATTCTCTGAACCTCAGTTTTTCCCTTTGCTGAAGGATGACAAAATCTCTCTCCTACTTTCCTTACCAGGTACTTGTGAATGTCAAGTGAGAAAAAAAAAAAAAAATGTATGAGAGAGTGCTTTAAAGTGTTTTGCAAACTTTAAAGTGTTTTGCAATTAAAAGATGATATTACGGGTCTATCGCTGGGGTTGTATCACTCCAAGGAGACTTATTTTAGTGAGTGCTTTAGAAATTTTCAAAGGAGGTTGTACATTATTTGCATTTATGCTGCCCCCAAAGGGCTAACTTCTTCCACCCTGCTGCGGTAAGCACATTTCTAGAGGTTTCCATTATATTTGTCACATCGAATTTGTTGGTACTGCATTGCAATTACTTCCTCCCATTTTTTGGCATTTCTTTAAATGGACTATGAGCTCCTCAAGAATAGGCTTTAAAAAATTTTATTTTGTACGTCTACACTCACCAGCATAGTAGCTAGCAGGCATATGGTAGGCTCTTAATACACATTTGTTGAATCAATGCACAAATGAATTAGATGACATCTCTGGAAAGCCAACCTAGTTTTCAAAAAATTCCTGGGACTCAGGAGGTAGCCCAGGACAGCAAGTAAAGCCAATGGACGTCAATTTTTGTCTGGACCTGGGATTTATTATAGTTGTTCCCCCATGCTCATTCTCTTGCTCAAAACATACAGTAGGGTTGCATTTCTCCACTCACTTGAGTTCAGGTACTGCCATGAGGTTTACTTCGACCAATTAAATGTGAGTAGAAGTGAGTAGTGTTGTTTCCAGGCACAAACTTCCATTGCCAGGACATACTTCGCCACACTACTTCCTTCTCCTTAGTCATTGGTATCATTGCAAGCATAGGTGTGGCACCAGCCTGACTGCTAGGGTGGGGGATGCTGGCAGAGCTGAAGCTGGTGCATGGTGGGTAAACAGTGTAGGAAAGAAAGACACCTGAGCTATTATAAGCCACTGAAGGATTCTTCTTGTTACTGCAACATGTTCTGGCCTATCCCAACCAACATGCTTTGTCCATTGTAGGGGACAAAGACACCTGAGCTATTATAAACCACTAAAGATTCTTTTTGTTACTGCAGCCTGTTCTAGCCTATCCCAACTGACCCTCTTTGTCCATTGTGATCTCAAGATAGATAGTTTGAGTCAGTCAGTTGCATTTTATAAAACCTGACCCTTGCTTCTTCATTAGTCCAAGCAAACTATAACCTGGCTAGGTCTTAAATTTCCTACCCGGAAAAAATAAGAATGTTGATCTTCCCAGGGAGAAAAAGGACAAAATACCAGTGAAAGGTCACCCGAAGATTCACATCACCATCTGAGAAATGAGTCTTCAGTGCAGAGTCTCTTTAAGTGAGGGAAAGAAGGCAAAAACTAACATTTATTGAGGGACTTCTTTGAAAACAGGCCGGAGCCTATAAAATGTTTAGCATGGTACCTAGTATGTAGTAAGCACTCAACAAAATTGTATCTTTTCATCATTATCATGGGCACTGGCCTGGGCAAGTGGTTAAAAAGCCCAGGCTCTGGAACTTTCTGAACAGTTCAAATCCTAGCTCTAAGAACACTTACTTATTCTGTGACTGTATGCAATGTGTTGTTCCAGTCTGCCTCATATCTGTCATTGGTGAAACAGACATAACAACAGTGCCATTTGCTGTGGGAATGAAATGAGTCATATACTAAGGGCTCAGAACAGTGTCTAGTGATGTAAGTACAAGTTGTAACTGTTTAATTTTTCTCATTCAATTCTTACAACAATTCTGTGAAGGAGGCATCATTATCCTTATTTTGTAATAACTGACACTAGCATGGACATACCATTCCTGTGTGTGATTCGTACCTAAAGTGTCGTCCCTGTGTGAGCAGCAAATCTCTGCACTGAAGTTTTAGGGATAGGAGAGGGAGGGGGATATTTAAAAATCCGGAGCAACGTTGACTGGTACAAACCTGTGGAGATCTGCCTCTTCTGCATCCATGAAATTTACTGTGTACTTGACTGATCGAGCCATCAAAATCCTAATGTCAAATGTGTCCTTGAAAAAAACACAAAGATATTAACTTTCTGTCAGAACGGACTGAACTCAAGCGAGACTGTGGTCTAGCATTCCCCCTGAAATTTTAAGTCAGTAAGAGTTGGAAGGCATGAGCTTCAGGAGAATAATATTAATAATGCAAACTAAGATTTATTTAGTGGTTACTATGTGTCAACTAAATATTTTGTGCTTTGCTAGGGTATAGCTACCTTCACAAACTCTCTAGAGCAGGCATTTGGTGATTTTGACAACCAGAATTTACTTCTTTTCCATATTCCAAGATGTTCTAAGGAATTAAGTTCACTGGACAATCAGGCTATCTAAACTTATTCTGGGGTGTTTGCTCAAGTTATTAGAAAAAGGCAGGCTCTTCTTTGGGGCTTAGAGATGTAAAAATCTAAGCCTGAAGTTTCTGTAGCCATCTTATGGCCATGAGGGAGATTTTGCCTAGGAACAGAGTTAAATCAGAAGAAATGGAGATTAGTGATAAGGACAGAAAATTCAGAGCCCAGTGACGCTACCTGAATTTCTACAACTGGTCCCTGAAGAAAGCTGTATCTCTAAGCTTTGCAGTTCTTGAGGGCAAGTACTTCCAGTTTCGCTTAAGTGATGGGAGTTGAGTTTCCTTCCACTTATGACTGAGTTTCAGGCAGTGCAAACTTAAAGTTTCCCAAGGTTCCACAACTAGGTGGGGCCACAATTGAGACTCAAGTCTGTTGGGCAGCAGAGCTCTCATTCTAAGCTATTTATTTACAATGCTTTCTCTTCAATTATGCCTGGACCACTAGAATCAGTGGGTGGATGTGAAGTATTGAACAAGTGTGAGGGCGGCTGAGTGTGTGTGGGAGGTGGGTCTGAGAAGTAGGTTTAGAAGTTACTATGGAAAGGCAGTCCTCAAATCTCCTTACTTTCAACAATAGCAATCTCTGAGAATTTTCGTAACTGACTGGGAGAGCAGAGCTGGAAGACTTGAAAATACAGTCCTCTGCTGTCATACCTTAGCTCTGTGCCTGGCAGCAGTGTATCCCATGCACTGAGTGAGTGAGCGAGTGAATCACAGATAAACACACGCGGGGAAAGCCCGTAAAGAGACACACTTACTACAATAGGCTGTCTGAAGTATTCATCCACTGCAGCGCCCCGGAGACTGGACAGGTTGACCCCATAGAAGCACTGCTGGTACCTGAAATAGGCAGCACAAAGAATCACCATGCATCTTTTCCCTCACCCAAGTATCCAAGCCCGGTGACGACAGGATGTGCAAGGCTCCTCGCTGGTCCTCTAAGTTAGCCCTGGAGCAAGTATGAGAGCATGGGAAGGGCAACTGGTCAATAGGAAGTGGCAGAGAAGAAAATGCTGACCTGTATTTGACCTGTGGTTGGACAAATGAGAAGTGAGGAGGTAGCTGGGGTAAAGGAAATTACATCTGGGGAAAACACTAAGCATATTTAGGGGCAGGAAGGCCTTTGGGCTCTTGTCCTTGACTTCGTGCCCCAGGATGGCTGCCTGATCTGTGGCGTGTTGTTGAAGTGGCAAAGTACAATTCTTGGGCCTTCTCGTTATCCCCACCCAGAGCATGGTTTTAGATCTCCAAAGCCTCTGGACACTCCCTTCTCTGTTCTTCTGTAGCCCCTGGCCTGCCCCTGCATGATGGCATCTGCTGTCCCGGCAGACACCAGCAGAGTCACAAGTGAGCGATGGCTGTGTCTGGTGGTGAACCGGAGCAGGATTGTCACAGCCCATTGTGCACATTTTTTTCTCAGTTCCCTGGTCAGTGACATCTGGCTCGCAGATACTGGCAAAAGCCACAGATCCTGCTTCCTGCCTTCAATGAGCCAGCTGGAAAGCACTCCCCAGTACAGCCCTGCCACCTGGAGCATAGCACATACTCTCTCATGTTGCCTAATGGTCTTGGCTATCTAGGGAAGAGACCTAGCATCTGGATCAAAGCTAGCTTTGTTCAAACTCTGCCACTGACTAGACGTGTGCCTCAGGCAAGGCATGTGAACTCCTAGTTTCCTTGTTTCTAACTTCACTTTGTAGGGTCTCAGTAAGGGGTAAGTGAGTTAATACATGTAAAACACTCGAGGGTAAAACACTTTGAGCATTTTGTCACTGCTGCATGCGTGTTGGCTATCATCTTGGGAACTTCACTTCAGACCAGCACTGGAGGCTGGGGCCACAGATCCCAATCTGACTGTACCACAGGATTACCTGGAGAGCTGGTTCAAGGCTCCAGTTCCCAGGCCCAACTTCAGAAAGGCTTGGCACCTTGCCACTATGACTGAAAGCCTTTATCCTGAGATTGAAAAGATGTTTATCGTAGGGTATGTGTTAGATAGCCTGTGATTCAGGTGGGAACTTCATTCATCAGTCTCCATCCTCCCCCAACCCCATGCCCACCTGCATGAAGAGACAAAAACAAATGAAAACACAGAATAAATATTTAAAGAGTTGCGGTGTGGTTAGATTTTGATGGAAGAATCAAACAAGATCTAAATCAGGAGGCAAAGCCCCAGATGCCCCACAAGAGGCAGGGAAGCATAATAATGTGAAGTCAGCAGCCAGTCCTCAGCCTTCGCATGAAATGCAAGTCCTGCGGAGCCACTTACCTTACAGATCTCAAAGGGCTTGTCCTACCTCTCATCTCTGAGCCTCTTCTTGTTTTCCCTTCTATCTAGAGTGCCCCTTTCCTTCTTTTATCCTGTTAATTCCTACTCAATCTTGATGAATTAGATCAAGTATTTCCATTTAGAAATGTAAAACCCAATGTTACAATACAATATTCAAGTTTTACCCCCTTAAAAGCAGAGGTATTTTCTTTTTCAACTGTGTATATTAAACACTTAGAATGGGACCTCACATACTGTTAGGGCTAAAAATTTCTATGTTTATCTATCATCTATCTATCTATCTGACTATCTTTAATAAATGAATTGAGAAATTGGTGTCCTAAATGGCCCTATATGTGGGCACAGGTGTCAGTAAGAATAATGGGGTAAATGGAAAACCATTCCCTCAAGTTTCTTCAGATTCATTACTTGTTTCTTAATCTTCTCCTTCTACCAGGGGCCAGAGCCAGGCTGGCCCACAGGTAAGGCAGAGGGACAGTGCTACATGTCATTAATTAAACAATGTGGACACATTGTAAACAAGATTCCTATAATCCTAGACAATGCTTAGAAACAGAACACTGTACATTGAAACAGTATTTTCAGTAGATGATGATGGGTATGTTCTTGGGGGAAGTAAGCCATTGTCACCAAGTTTTCATTGGAGGGGAAGAGGAGAGGGATGGAGAGAAAGGGAAAGAGGGAAAGAGAGAAGTGAAATTAAGAGAGAGAGAAAAGAGTAAGAGGGGAGGGTCAGACAGACACAGAGAGGAAGACAGACAGACTTTCATTGAGAGTCCAGAAGGAAGGACTCAACCTTGTCCTTTCTTTAGAATCCCCTGAAAAGATTTTAAAAAGTGCTGATGCCTGGACTGCATCCTCCTTGCCCTCCAAGTGGTGATTTACTTGATCTGGGGGTATAGCCTTGGTTGTGTGTTTGTTTCCAAAACTCAACAGGTGATTCTAATGTACAATCTATTAAGTTAGCTGTTCTAGACTCTCGCCAAGTAGGTGAAAGAGGAAACCCCAAGAGCAAAGACAGCCCTTCACCTGGCAATGGCTGAGGCTGAGAATGGCTTTCTATTCTTTGCATGCAACCACAGCTCTCAGGGGGCCCAGGCTGTGCCATTTGCTTTGTGGGTTCAGTGCCAATTAAAACCCAGCAGCCACGATCAGTGTGGCGCAAATGGGCACCATTCTTCAGGCAGATGGAGAGTTGTAGGCACAGAGCCCACTGACTGGCTTTTATAAACTTTTTGGCTGGACCATTATTCTAATTCTTAGAAATCTCAAATCTCTTTCTGAAATGCATCATAAAATAATTAAAGCAGATGGGAGCTGGCATCTCTGTGGGTCTCCGAAGACATATTTTTGGGGGGATGGATTAGGAAGTAAACCCGTTGACTTGGAAGCTGGGGATCAGTTCCATTGTTTTCATCATCTGTGGGTTTTATGACTCATCTTTTTTGTTTTGGTTCTGACTTCCAAATTCAAAGTGTACTCCCCTTCCCCCTCCCCTCCTTCTTCTCCATAATACATGCAACATCTGGAAATCTCTGCAAACACAGTCCAGAAGGAAAATTATCTTACCATTAGCTATGCCTAAACATACCCAGAGTGCAGAGAAAGAGGCAATCCATTTACCACCACATTAAGTTCTGCGCATTCTCCATGCAAAGCCTAGCTTGGGGAAGCATCAGGAGAACCTCCCCTCTCAGAAACCATACATCAGAAAAAATCTTGCCACAGGGTGTGAACACAGAAAACAACATCAAGGTGATATGTTGTAAAATTGTGCACCTGGGACCTGTATCATTTTGTTAACCAGTGTCACCCCAATAAATTCAATAAAAAGAAACAAAGAAATATTTCAATATAACACATGTTAAGACTGTGATAAAATAACGTTCAAGTAAGGTGTACACAAAGGATGTCAATAAATACCTTTAAAGAACACATACACAAAAGGAGATTCAAACATGATTGTGTTGGTCATAATAGTATTCCTGCAGAAGTTCCTTCTCTGTGATGCTCTGTGCATATCCCTAGCTTCTGACAAAGATTAGGTTGTATTACATGGTAATTTGAAATGTTCTTATTTGGTCCACATGGTATTTCCCTGAACCAGTGACTGTCGGGGCCAAATTTATTTTGGAGAAGGACCAAAAGGCCTAAAACTCCGTACGCCAAAAGAATCTTTAGTAGGAATTTCAGTTTGGGGGCAGGATTAGCCTCCATTATCTTCACAGCAGAATTGAGCAGCCTATCTATTCAGCTGAATGGATTTCCTTAAAAATAATGTGTTTCTCAGCAGTACCATGGTCAGCAAGGCACTTAGTAGATTTGGAGTGGAACAACTGCTACAGGCCTTCCACCACTGTCATCCTGGACATCACTCAACTGGAGCTGCCCTTGTTGAGCCTGATGGATGCAGATCATCCATTCATAATACTCTGTTAAGGAAACTGATTCCTTTTCTTTGTATTCCTTAAGTGTCAGATCCACTCAGTCTTGCCTGTCTTTGGAATCCTCAGCCATGTGTTCTGTTCCTGCTATGTTGAGGCCTGCATTCACCTGACCCCGCATGGGCAACAGTGCTTCTCCTCAGACTTCACCATGCAACTGTCCCCTCCTGCCCCAGGGAGTCCCTGTTGACTCTGGGGCATGAGGTACCTTGATACCCATACATGCACAACACGGAAATGTAGGCTAATTAATGTTGAAGGGTGAACAGCTGACCAATGGGGAGCTAAGAGCCAGTGGATACATTCGCTTCTCTCCCTCCCTCTGTATGAATTGTCCTGAAGATGTAGTTCAATTGACTTCTTGAAGATGGTCCTAAAAAAATCAAGATGACCTCTTGGTGATTAAGCCACATGGTGGTCAGCTCAGTAATGTACTTTTATACTAGCTTCCTTCTTGCCTATCCCACTCTTGTTCCCCCTCATTTTTGTTTCTCTAGGATTGCATTGAAGTGGTAGCTCATAAACTTTGTCTAAGATCCCTATTCTTGGGGACTCCAAGAAAAGACAATTAATGTGAGGTGTGGCATTAGAATGTAGAGCCTTGAGATGGAATTACTTATCAATTTGATGACAACAGAATCCTCATTGCTAGTGGGGAATGGTAACCTAACTTGGCCAGTAGTTCCATCACAATCGCTACTGACCCCGCTGGTGGTCAGTGTATGTGTATGTATGTGTGCATACACAATTAAAACCCAGCATATATATATATATATAGACTGTGTTGTTGAAGCTTTGGTGTGATGATAATTATATGGATTCAGGAGTAGGTGAGTCTCTGTTAGCAGCACAGGAAGCACTCTAGAAAGAAAATTATATTCTCAGAGCAGCCAACTCCCAACTTGAGCCACACTATAAAACCCAGAGGGCATCCTTGGCAGAATTTAAGGGAACTCCTATCTCCTTGGTGCTCCTGGGCCTGCTGTGCTGAAGGTCAGGTACAGGATGACAATTCCTGAAACTAGAATTGTCCCACCTCCCCACCTCAAAATGAGATAATAAAACAGTAATAGAAGGGTGATAAAGGAGATTGGATGTACAATCTGGGCCCTGAGACCTAGGGTCAGGAAAGTTGAGTGAACGAGGCAGAGAATCCTGAAAACACTTTCCCAACTCCCTTGACTCCTTCAGGACAGTAGAAGCGGAATTCTTATCCCTGTCAACAGTAGTGAATAGCTTCCCTTTGCCTGAAGACTGCACAACTTCTTCTGAAGGTTGTGTCTTGCTAGGTAATTTTATTCCCCTCTGGATCAGTCTCACTATTGCCCATGGCCTCCAGGCTAAAGGTCCCTTGCTGCTGACAGGCTGATAACTCCAGCACAGCCTGAGCTGTAAGTCCAATTCCTTTGGCAGGAGGAGACAACTTAAACACCTAAGAAATTGCAGAAGCTGGTTCATATTTTCTGCTGAGAATGAGGAAAATATGTATGGAAGCGGACCAGGGTAGAATATAAGTCTAGGTATAGGTTGGGTACATGCTCATAGGATTTAATGCTCTAGCAAGACATCAGTCCAAATGGTCTGCAGGGAAGTAGCTCCGAAGCACGGCCATCATGAAGGTCTGCAGTGAATGAGACAGATTCTGGAACTTCTGCAGCACAGCACTGAGGAAAGGATCAGGAGGCTCAGAGAGGTGGAAATAACAGAGGAATATACTATGCAATGCTTAAGAACAGTCCATCTGACTATGTTTTCAGGCAAAGCCCAGGAAACCTTCCTTTTATAAAGATAACCAGGAATAAATCAGTGAGGATATACTGTCCTCAGTATATCAATAATAGGTGATGTTGCCATTAAGTTATGCTTCCAAAGAGCACAATTTGGATAGAATTACAGAATGTCAAAAGCGTTAAAGCAAGAATTAACTGTCATAGGCAAAAATGTCATAATTATTGTGTTGGAGAGTAAGGCTAGAGAGGCAGTATGGGTACCTTGACCCACAGGGGCTGCTAATATTGGGTTGACCAACATGTTTGTTTACTTTTTTCTGTATAACGGCTCTAGCAGTACTTAGTTGTCTTGAACTGCATTTGAAACAATTCTGTTAGACTGTATTGTGGCAGCTGTCATATCAGTGTGCATTAAAAATTTTATCAAACTTGATGAATTGTTGTGTAGCCATTTAAATGTTGAAGATGGAAGAAAATATGCATTTTCAACATCTTATGCTTTATTATTTCAAGAAAAGTAAAGACACAACTGAAATGCAGATAAAAGGTTTGTGCAGTATATGGAGAAGGTGCTGTGGCTGATCAAATGTATCAAAAGTGGATGTGAAGTTTCTTGGTATTATTGACATTTTGGCCAAATAGTTCTTTCCTGTGGGACTGTCTTATGCATTGGAAGATGTTTAGCAGCGCCCCTGGCCTCTACCCGCTAGAAGCCAATAGTGGGAGGAAACCAACATACTCAAAATATCCCAATCAACAAAGCTATTGGTAAAAATGAAAAATGCGTCTTCTATGTTGGAAGACTTTTCCAACAGACTTTTCTGCCAACCCAACAGATCCTCGTGTTATGAAAGAGGTAAAGGAGATGTACAGTCTCTGGGATAGTGCTCAATTTGAACAACAACAAGTCACCAGCTGGTGAGCAGGCTGTTATGAGCCACCACAACTTAAGAGTGGGTCCCTCACCCAATCTGCAGAACTAATTTCTGGACGTGGCTTAGGCTCCAGGGACCGCGGGCGCACCGCTGGCGCAGGGCTGCAGTGCAGGCCCCGTCCTCGCAGGGCTCTTCTGTGGTGCCACAGGCACCTGCGGCAAACATTCCCTAATCCTTTTCCAGAGGAACCTGGGTAACGAAGCACCCATGTTGGAAAAAGGAGAGCATCTTGATTTTTAGAAGAATGTTAATTAAAAAGGGTGAATTGAGATTGATACCCGGAACTTAGGGTGCCTCTGGTTAGGAAGGGCTTGCGGAGGACAGGCGGTAAATGAACATTTGCAGTAAGTCCACTGCCCAGGGTGCGCAGGGCTCACCCGCCCTGCGGGTGTGTCCACATCCCTGAGTATGTCTACGGCTGGGCTAGACATACTCAGCATCTAGCAGAGCCCTCCCACCGTCCTGACACTGAAGCCCCCCATCGCCAACTAGGCAATGTTGTTATCTTTAATTTATAAATAAGGAAATTGTGTCTCAGAGAAACTAAATTGAAGTGGCTAAGATTTCATAGTTAGTAATTGACAGAACCAAGAATTAAACACAGTTCAACCTGGCTCTGGAGACTGATTCATCCAGCTCCTAACTACTTACTGTCTGTTTGCCTAAGCATTTATATTCTATAACTGTAAACAATGTAATAAATATTGTTAAACTATTTGAGAATATTTGGTTATTCCTCTTAATTGATCCTATGGATATATTTCTTTTACATGAGAATCCATTTAAAATTTTATTTAAAGGCCTTGGTTTAAAACCTCTGAACCAATTATTTTCAATAATGCCAGGAGTACCTATCACATAAAGAAGTTTTACAGCTGAAAATGATAATTCTTCATGACTAAGCCTTACTCTCAGGAGATACTTTTCAGAATCTTAATTAATAAGGGTCAGAAAATCTTAATCAAGTAAGAAAGATTATTATTTTTTGTAAGTGGCTACTACCAGCATCAGAATATAGTAATCTTATCTACTAAGAGAGAACCCCATCATTGGTTATTTAGAAAGGGTAAAGTTATATGCTTACCACATACTTAAGCTAAAATGAATTTTAGAGTTAATTGTAAATTTTAAAATGTTAAACAGAAAAAGTGAAACATGAGGGAAGTAGAAGGAAATTAATACCAGACTCTGTTGGGGAAGCCCTTTTCCAAATGAAGGGGTAAAAAATAAAACATAGAAGAAAATATGGGCAGATTTAGCTACAGAAAACTTTTTCACTCTTTTGCAGTAAAAACCATCACAAAGAAGACTAGTAGGCAAATTAAAAATTCTGAAGAAAATACAACAGTCTTAATATCTTTACTATATAAAGAATTCTTGCAAATAACAACATGGATGGAACTGGAGAGTATTATGCTTAGTGAAATAAGCCAGTCAGTGAAGGACAAATATCATATGATCTCACCCATTATGGGACAATAATGAGCAAAACTAACAACAAGCAAAACAGAACCAAGTGTATGAATACAAGGAATAGGCCTTCAGTGGTCAGGGGAACAGGGTAGGGGGTAGGGAGAGGTAGAGGCAAAGAAGGGGAGCAGCTTAGACAAGAACCTAGTATAAGGGAACCATGGACATGGACAACAGATGGGATTGACTTTGGGGGGAATGGGTGGGTGGCTGGGGGGACAGAGGGGAGCAAAAAGGGGATGGATGTAATACAACAACAATAAAATTAAAAAAAAAAAGAATTCTTGCAAATAAATATATTTATCTTCTAGTTAACAATATTGTATTGAATAATTACTATTAGCTATGTTGGACAATGGGGACAAAGCAGTAAACTAAACAGCCACTTTTTTGGGGGGGGAAATTGTAGTCTTTTGGGGGAGACAGACAATAAATAAAATAAGTAACAATGTGGAATATGGAAGATGGTATAAGTGCTATAGAGAAGAATAAAGTGAGAAGTGAGATATGGGTTTCCAGGAGGGAAGAGATGACAATTTTTAATTGATAGACAGTCTCTGGGTAGGTGACATGTGAGCTAAGACCGGAAGAAGGAGAGAGCTAGTCGCAGGGCCATCAGGCAGAGGGAATGGCCCTAGGGTGGGAGCAAGCCAGGTATGTTCAAGCAAGGAGACCAGCCAGCCAGGCCAAGTGGAGAGAAGAGAGAGCAAGTCGCAGGATACGATGTCAGAAGGGTAGCAGGAGGGACGAGATCAAGTAGAATCTTGGTAGCTATTCCGAGAGGGTTTTGAGCTAAAGAAGAATACGTTCTGAACTATGCATTATTAAGATCATTTCAGTTGTTTAAAAAGAAGAAATGAGGTGGGAGACTATTGCAAGGCTATCCTAGAAGCACTGTTTTTAGTTTCACTTGCTTTATTTTGCAGGGGTGGGTAGGGGGAGTGATAAAGATCAGCAGATTGCCTTTGGACATGTTAAATTAAAAATACCCGACCAACATCTAAGTAGACTTGTTAACAGCCAGATGGACGTCCAAAATTTCTGTTTCCAGGGAAAGATCTGGGCTGGAGTTCTAACTATGGGAGTTGTCAGCCTAAGGACAATATTGACAGCTAGGAAACTGAATGAGATCAGTAAGGAAGTGAGTGTAGACAGAAAGTGGAAGCCATTGAAGAGCTAACCTGGAGTCAATCCAATGTTAAAAGATTTGGATCATGAAGGGGAGGAGACTGAGAAGTTGGGGCCAGTATGGGACAGGGACAACCAGGTTTCAGCTCCAGAAGAAAAGACCCAATGGTGTCAAGTGTTGTTGGTAGGAAAGTCAGATGATGACTAAAAACTGAATATAATTGTATATCTGATTATCTTATTTGTGTAGCCTGTTAATTGTTCCTCAGTCTCTCAGCTCACTCCCTCAGAATATACCCAAACTCATGTTTTTTTTCTTTTCTTTTTTTTGTATCCCCCTCCTTCCTGTCAGCCAGCATTTCCACTTCTTTGCCTGTTCTAACAGAAATCATGCAAGCTTTCACCACCTGTTCCCTGGATCAACGCAACAAAAGGTCCACATGCTAGCAGTCTAATGTAAAACCTGCTTTAGAGAGGGAAGCAAATTAGAAAGAAAGCAAAGGCTGTCAACTTTGATAACTATCTGGTTTTTAAAATATTTTTATGTTTTTTGACTAAAAATAAAATAATTTAAATGCACCAGCTATCAAAGATGGACAGATTAAAAATAAACTGGCCACCATTTTCCTGCAAATCAAATTGGCATTTAAAAAAAAAAAAAACACAACATATCCCGTATGGGCAAGACTCAGCAGACATTCTCATATACCACTGGAGAAGTGCTAATTGGTAGAACTTTTCCACAGGGCAACTTGGCAATATATAAGAACAATTTTTTAAAGTTCTTTCTTCACACCTTTTGGTCCAGTTATTCTGCTTTGAGCAATTTATTGTAAGGAAATAATCAGAAGGCACACCAAGATTTCCATAATAGGAAACTTACTTTAGCATTGTTTCTTATAGAATTTAGGATATAGAATTTTATAAAGTTTTATATTCTTGTAGAATATGGAAACAATACCTCAGAGTTATTTCTTATAGAATTTATGGTTATTAACATAGTAATTAAGGTGATTTAATATCAAAATTGGGGCCTGAGTCAGTAAATTATGTGAGAACCACAAAATTGCTTTTCAACCAAAGAATATCTAAAAGATATGGAAAAATGTCAACAAGGTATTGCCGATATAAGAAATAAAGAAATAAAAGCTATAAAATGGTATTTATGGTATGATTGTAATTTTGTAAAGAAAAAGAACAGAAAAATTAGAAAGATATCAGCTAAAACCTTAATAGTAATTATTTCTATACATGAATAAAATTATTGAAATTTTTACTGATTCAGAAATATTTACTGAAGGCCTACCACGTGGCAGGCACTGTTCTGGGTGCTTGGAGATAGTGAAAACTGATAGAATTCTGGCTCATGTAGTTGCTGATACTCTATCAGGAGGGATACAAAAATAAACAATGATGTCTGGCTGGTGGCACACCTGGTTGGTGTCACGGTGGATAAAGCACCAGCCTGTGAACCCAAAGTTCACTTGTTCGATTCCTAGCCAGGGCACATAACCAGGTTGCAAGCCAGGTCTCCAGCCAGGTCGATGGCTGGAGGAAGGTGAAAGGCAACCATACAATGATGTCTCTTTCTCTCTCTGCCTTTCACTCTTCCCCTCTCTCTGAAAATAAACAAAATCTTAAAAAAAATAAACAATGATAAATTTTAAAATTACATATCTTTTAGGAGGTGGTGATAAATGCTAGAGATAAAACAGCATAAAATGTGATAATGCAAATGATATGGTTGTCATTTTAAGTTGGGTGGTCAGGTTAGGTGTTATGGAAAAGGTGGCATTTGGCAAACACTTCACGGAGGTGAAGGAAGTAGCCACGTGAATACTGAGGGAGAAGTATTCTGATGGAAAGGTCAGCAAATGCAAAGGTCCTTAGGCAGGAGCATGTCTGAGGATCAGCAAGAAGCCTGTGTGGATGGAGCTCACTGGACATGGTGGTAGGAAAGGCTGGGTCAAATCCCCCAGAAGGTTTTGGAAATGTTGGGAAAGATGTGTTAAGAAGCTATTGCAATAACAGATTAGACAATGGTGTTGGGATCAAGGGAGAACAGTGAATATATTGGGAATTGGTCAGATTCTGGGTATATTCTGAAAGGAGATCCCACATAGTTTCTTGAAGGTTTACATATCAGGTACAAAAACAGAGGCCTTCAAGGTTTGGGGCCTCAGTGATTGGGAGGATAAGCTTGTGAGCAATTGAGGTGGAAAGACCATGAGTAGAGCAGGTTTGGAATGGGTATGGAGATCAGGAGTTTTGAACATGGTAAGCCTCTCCAAGTAGAGATTTCCAGGAGGCAGTTAGCCATGAAAGAATTTGGAGTTCTCAGGGCATAGCTGAGCAACATCAGTATAGAAATGGTATGTGAATGTTGGGAATGGGTGAGCTCACCAAGGGAGTAGCTATGGACAAAGAAGAGGTCCAAAGACTGCGTCCTGGGGAACTCCAATACCAGAGGTTAGGGAGACAAATAACCAGAGGAGGGTTGAGAAAGTGACCAGTGAGGCAGGCGAGAAAAGAATGTGGGGCAAATAAGTGTTTCAAATGCTGCTCAAATGCTGGTAGGTTACATAAATTGAGAAGTGAAAATTGATCACTGGATTTAGCAACAAGGAGGCCAGGGCACTGGTGACCTTGGTAAGAATGGATTTGGTAGAATATCTTGAGAGAAACTGAAGGAGGCAATTGGAGATGATTGAGTACAGACAACCCTTTCCCGGAATTTTGCTGCAAAGGGGTTTAGAGAGATGGGTGGTGGCTGACTGGAGGAGTGAGATATAAAAAGTTTATGTTTTTTAGATGGAACAAATAGCAACATGTTTCTATGTTGGTGGAAAGCCTAGGCAGTCCATTGTGATCATTAATATTCTCAATGTAGTAAGGTGCCCACAAGTGGCATGGTTGGAAGGTCACACCAGCAATGCGTAGACAATCAACCTCCTTCGCTAATCCAGCCCACTCTCTTATCTGACTTTTTTTTAAAAAGATTTTATTATTTATTATTTTTAGAGAGAGGAGTAGGGAGAAAAGCAGGGACGTAGAGAGACATCACTGTATGCTTGCCTATCACCTCCTATCAGCTACGGACCTGGCTGGAGACCGGGCTTGCAACCTGGTTATGTGCCCTGGCTGGGGAATCAAACCAGTGACCTTTGGGTTCACAGGCTGGGGCCTTATCCACTGTGCCACCAGCCAGATCTTACCTGACTTCTTAACTCTCCAACTTCACCATTGACTCACAGGTCACATTTAAAATAAAGACATTTAGGGTAGCAGGCATGACCTTACAGAAGAATAATCATAATTAAGGTCTCTCCCATGGCATTGCCCTCCAAATAGCAATAGGCCGTTCACCCTCACTGGAAAGTCTCTGGTTTAAAGTTCAGGATTACAGATTGAGCGGAAGCCATGAAATGCTTTGAATCTGGCAGGAAAGGTTATTTTTCAAAAAAAATGGGAAAAAGAAAAAGTCTTTAGCCCTTTGACCCTACTCCTCATAGAATTTTGTAATCCAGGAAATCAAAGTGCCTCTTATTTGCTGCCCCTTCACCAAAGAATAGAATTACAAAGAGAAAACGCAGGAAAGGAACTGTGGATATCTCTATGGGAGGCTTCTGCATGCCTGAGCCTTAGCGAGAACTCAGAGCTTAAACTTTAGCACCCATCCTCATCCACCTGCCAGCAGAGGCCTGTGTGCTCTCCGTCATATGTAACAGTCCCACAAGGATGATATCTGTTCTGTTTCTCCCTCCCATGGGTCCAATATCATCATTGTTCCTTTTCCTTATAAATACCAGTTCCTGAAAAAGGATACCAGAAGGAATGCTGGTTTAGAACTGGCAGAGGTTTTGTGTTAGTTCTCACTTTACAAACAAAAAACCAAAAAAACCAAGTCTCGGAAGGTGAAGTGAACTGTCCAAAAGCCAAGAGCCACTTAGAAAAACTCCAAAACTTTTTTGATCAGCTCATTCACATTGTGGTACACTGATTGATGTATTCTAGCAAAGGTATGTTCTAACAGAAGTCATAGCCTTGAGCCAAAGAAATGGATGCTGAAAAATGAAAATGGAGGCACAGCGAACAAGGGGAAGGTGTCATTTTAGCATCAGGGTAGTCTTTGGGGTGTTTGATATTAAGGAAGCAGTTCCCTGATGTGTCTATTCTAGTTCTCAAAGGGGGGTGATTTTGCCCCCCAAGGGACATTTGGCAATGTCTGGAGACACTTTAGTTTTCACACTATAGGGAAGGTGCAATTGACATCCGGTAGGTACAGACTGCAGATGCTGCTAAACCTTCTACAGTATAGAAGACAGCCCTTGTCTCTGCACTATGACCTCAAATGTCAATCGTTTTAGAAACTCTTGTTATACTCCGAAGGAAAAGGAAAATAAGAGAGCACATTACCAAAAGTTGGCTCTGGAGTAGTGTTCCACGTAGAGCTGGTCATCAGAAAAGGGGGCCAAGTGGATGTCGCTGAATGTCGGGAACATCATTCCTAATGGGCAGAAGACAACAGACCCAAAAAGTGATTCCTACTGCCTTCTGATTGAATGGTCCACTCACCCACCACTTAACCAGTTTCTTTCCTCTCTTTCAGTTATTACACACAGCCTAAAATATTTTTTCCTTAAGGGATAAGAAAATTAGGTAGAAGATCAAAGGGGATATAAAACAGAATACCAAAGGAAGTCCCAAAGTTATGTGATGATAAAAGCTTGCAGAGTCCTAGGTGAAATTCAACTGGGTATATGTGCCTTTTTATTTTCTATATGTCCTCTGCTTGAAATTCTGGGTATTTCCTTCCTTTATTTATTTATTTTCCCTCTTATTTATTGTAAAAACAACTTGGCTTTGAAAATAATATGTCACCATTCTATCACATTATTATTTCCTCACATTATTCCTATCACATTATCTCAGACTTGTCTATGTATAATCATGTCAATTTTCTTTTCTAAGATTTTATTCATTGTTTTTAGAAAGAGGGGAAAGGAGGAAAGAAGAAAGGGGGAGAATAATCAATGTATGGTTGCCTTTCACCTGCCTCCAGCTGGGGACCCAGCTGGAGACCTGGCCTGCAACCTGGGTCTGTGCCCTGGCTGGGGAATCGACCAGCAACACTTGGGTTTGCAGGTTGGTGCTCAATCCACTGAGCCACACCAGCCAAGGCTGACTCTCTTTCTAAGTGTCATTAGAATCCATGCTTATAGGCAGGCTCACCATCCTTCATGTTGGTACATCCACACTTGTGTTTTGTTCCTGACATCTATAACCACCAGGGCAAAGGCAGATTCTTTGGCCAGCAAACAAACACCTTGACTAGCATGCCTGAAATCAGACCTTTCCAAACAGGCAGACTTGATGATCAGCATCATTGCTCTTATCATTTTAGGGAAACCCCTTTTCATTGTCATTATTAAACTGTCCTTAAGAGATAGATAAACTATCAACCCTATTTCAGAAATAAGGATTGCCTATGAAACTGATTAAATAAACTAAAAACTAATAATACCTAAAATGTCTTGATTTTGTTAATTTTGCCATCAATGTTTTTCTGGGCCTTCTATGTCTTAATTCATTTAATCCTCATAACAACACAAAGTGGGTTCTATTATTATACCAACTTTATAAAGGAGGGAAAAATAAGGAACAAGGATAAAGTGTCTCAACCACAATCTCAGAACTAATAAGTGAAAGGACAAAATTCAGGGATGGAACCTCATTCAATAGTAAATGGCCCCATACTTGAACTGAAAGTCTATTAAAATAGAACAGATTGTTTTATTTAGGGTATTTTCAACAATAGTCACAGAAAAAGCAAAGAGTAACATTATTCATTTGTCACCATCTAAATCTCATATGTTGATGTCAAAACAATAATGATTGCTTGGTGATTTTTCAATTTCAAGATAGAAGGATATTAAACAACCATAGAAAAGTAGTAAGTATCACTATTTGGGTAAACTTGGGAAGCTTCGGAGGAAGGTGTCCTGAGCCCAAGCCAAACAGGGATTCAGAGAGGTCAAATAAAGTCAACAAGAGGAAATTATCAATGGTAAAATATAAACCAATATTCCAAGAGTTAAAGAAAATGTCTTCAGATTCAACATACTCACTACATGTCCAGCACAGGAATTTAAAAAGTTTACATGAAGAAGATTAGAAATGAAGATGATACCAAAAGTGCCCACAGGGGACAACTATGTCACTCTAAAGTATCAGCAGTCAGAATGATGTTAGACTTCTCAATAGCAATATTAGAAGCCAAAAACCAGAAAAAGATACCTTAAAACACTGAGTAAAAATTGTGTTCAAGTAAAAATTCTCTACCCAGCAATATAATAATCCATGGACTCAACAAAAGAGTAACTTGTCAAGCTTCCCTTCTCCAAAACATGTTAGAGAATATTCTTCACTGAAATGATGGTATAAATCAAGAAAGAGGGAGACACAAGAACAAAGAGAGAAACTCAAAGTATGGCAGTCATTCAATAGGACTGGTAGAGCAGTACAGAGGATCACAGGAGGAAGGTTTCCACAGAATAAATACTGATAGGATCTGCCAGACCCATTGGAACATGGTAAAAATTAACCATGAGTATATAGAAAATAAACCTAATAAAAAAAAACAAGGCAACTAACTCTCTAAAAAACAAAAGATTTCATGAGAAAATATGTAATCATATGTATATACTGTACATCCTGAGTCAGCACTGAACAATATTTACATGTCATAATAAAATAAACCTTATTGATTTAACCAAATAATAATCTAGGACCATATTTCTTTATATTAAATTCTGAAATCTAAAAAGCTCTGCTCTGTAAAGTGATAGGTTTCTGTAAGTTTGCAACATCATTTGATAACAAAATCTGACCTGAACTGATGCTAGTCTATTTATAGTCCCTGTTTATCTTATTTGGCATCTACATTCATACATTTTATTGCAGAAATGTACATAATGTGTTTCTTTCTGGAGCGTTGCTTCAGATCCAACCAGTGGTGTTATTTAATACATGGTACATGAGTGTTTTACCTTTCTAAAGTCCTCCAGCTTCAGAATTTGGAAACATGTCTGGCCCCAAGGATTAGGATAAGGGATTGAGGACCTGTATAAATATATTCAGAAGTTTGGGGGGCATGCATCAAGAAAGGAGAGAACTGCTATGCAGGAAAGCTAACTTCTGAACCACGGAGTGACAAGAATAGCAATAGGATAACTTTATATAGAAACATGTAGGTAAATAATAGAAGAAACAGAGAATAGTATTGAAAGGGGTAGCCTTTGGGGATCAGTCTCAGGATAGGAGGAGATAAGACAGAAAGTTCCTATTTTTCATTATAAGCCTTTTATTACTATTGGATATTGTAAACCATGCCTTATTTTGATGGAAAATAAAAATAATTAGAAAAAATCAATCATCCTTCCTTCCCTTAGGAGCATACACGGTAGAGAGGTGATAAAAATCAGTATTTCTACTTATCTAAAGGTACATAGCCCAATATAAAATTTCCCATCCATTTCAGATATCTGGGGAAGTATTCCGATTACAGAGGCTCAATAAGATGCACGTTAATTAACTAGGTGTAAAATCTCACCACACAGAAGCACCTCACATTTGAAAAATTTTAGAAAAGATAAAAATTCTTTCTGGGGGACACTGAGGAGGGAATCTAAGCAGCTTTGCTCCTTTTCTTCATCTCCCACAGTTTAATTTTGTTGCTTGAACATACGGCTTCCAAGATCATCCCAGACTGTTTTACAACAGGAACACTAATGAAGTTCCTGCCATTAGGTATACATTGCCTAAGTTTGTTTATTTTTGACATGAGTTTTTTAAGTGCATATTTCTGAATCCCTCAATTTTGAAAACATGTACAAAATTATAGATGATCCTCAAGCTGTATTAATACTCCTGTACTGAGTCACTTGGTTGAGTATGAATTATACTTTTATTTCCTATTTCGTCTTCATTGGCTATCAAAGTAATTTAAAGTAAATAAAATGAAGGTAAGAGGTGGCAATTTGCATGAGAGATACAACTATTAAAATTGACCAGTAGCCCTGGCTGGTATCACTCAATGGATAAGGCACCGGCCTGTGAACCTAAGGGTTGATGGTTCGATTCCCCAGCCAGGGCACATAACCAGGTTGCAAGCCAGGTCTCCAGCCAGGTCTGTAGCTGGAGGCAGGTGAAAGGCAACCATACATTTATGTTTCTCTCCCTTTCTCCCTCCCTCCTGCCCTTCTCTCTGAAAATAATGAATAAAAAATCTTTAAAAATATTGACCAGTTATGTTCTACACTTTTGTTGAAACACACGAGCTGTTACAATGTGTCCACTCTCTCTGGTGAGGAATGGAAAGCCAGTGTTTGTGCAGGAGGTGTGAGCACGGGATACAGGTCAGATAGATCTGGGGTTAGATTGTGGCTCTGTACTTAAAGGCTTTAAATAATTTTTTTCCAATTACAGTTGACATTGAATGGAAAATTTTACAGAAAAGTTAGCTTGTTTTCTAAACCAGGATTGGCCAGCTCACCATTTGCTTTCAGCCATTTTTTGGAATGAAGGTAACTTTCCAGCATCCTTTCATTGAACAGCATGTACCCCATTGGTTCAGAAATAATCACATCCACAGCCTCAGGAAGTGAGATTTCTTCAATTTTCCCTGGCAGAACAATGATCTTGTCTGAAAGGTGGTTATTTTTCACTAACATCTGAAAAAGATAAAAGAGAGTACCAATGTTATTGTTATATAGGATCTGATAAACACTGAGTTTTATAGGTAAGGGGTTGATGGTGTGATAGGAATGAGACATATTTGTTTCTATAAACAGTTTAAACAGTTTATTTCTCACTGCACAAATATTTGATGTTTAATATAGATAAATTATAAGACTCAGATATGGAACAAATAAAAACAGCTGTAATTGTACCACATAAATAACTATTAATAATTTGATGTATACCCTTTCACACTTTTATGTAAACAAATACTGAAAGATTACATATGGATGTGTGAACTGTGTCTGTGTGTATACACAGGGGTGGGCAGAAGTAGGTTTACAGTTGTAATACAAATAAATCATAAGATAATAATGACACAAGAGTAAACTCTGTTTTATGTACTCAACTGTCAACTTACTTTTGCCCCACCCTGAATATACACAGGCACTTGTTGGGAGGCTGCTTTTTACTAATGGTTTCAGTTTATTTCCCATTTTTCTGCCTGCACTAAAGATACCAAAACGTTCTGTACAATAACCTTGCCCTAATTAATGGTCTTCATTCTCATTAAATTATCCCTTGATCTTTTGATTCTAAAAATAATACCATGTGCATTAACCTGTCTTTAGAAGTACATTTTACAGTTATGTAGTTATTTTTCTTTGATGGCCTCTGTATTTCATTTAATAACTTTGAACTCACTTAAAAGAGGCACCTTGAAGAGACATGTATTTATTATATTTCTAATATAGGTCTTCTTAAAGCCAAATACGACAAGGTGATTGCATTATTACATTTATGTTTTTCTACTGCCTGAATGTTTCCTAGTAAACATCTTACATATACCAGCATAATATACAGCACATTCCTTTTGAAGTTGTGGTTGTCTGAGACCCTAAGATTCTTACATCTTTGCTCATTGTATTTTTACAAAGAGGTTTCCATTTTGTCTTTCCCTAATTTAACCCCTTTCCTCATCTTAAATGCAGTATTTAAGATAAGTATTTAAATTTATTGTTTCATTTCTCAATTTCTGATCACTTCTTCACATGCCTAGCATACTTTTCACCTCAAATTATCTTCTAGGGTGCTGCTCACCAACATGTGCCCTATAAGCTTTTTAAATGTCTTTTTTTAATTTAATTTTATTGTTGCTGTATTACATTCATCCCATTTCCCCCCTCTGCTCTCCCCTTCCCCACCCTCCCTATCCCCCACCCACAATCCCACGTTATCCATGTCCATAGGTCAACCATGCTAGTTCCTTGACTAAACGGTTCCCTTTCTTTGTAAAATGTCTTTTCTACTTTCACTTTTAAAACAAGAAATCAAGTTATCTCTAAGGAAACTATTTAAAAATATCATCCTTTGTCAGTATTTATCCTTCCACAAGGACTCTTGGAATTCCATTCTATTAATCATTTCACATATGTCAAGTTCATGGGATTGTATAGAGATAAAACCTGAAGGTTCAGCCTTTAGTGCTCTACTGTTCTCTGCACACCCCCTTCTCAGGAGAGCCCATGCACACTCATGGCTCAGACTATGGCTCCACTGTGGGTGACCTTCCAACTGCCCCCTCAGGCTTCCCTCTCACCTGAGCTCAGGCCATTACATTACCTCAGCATTTCTGCCAATGTGCTTTGTCATCTCCCCAACATCAACAAGTAAAGAGCCAAACTCAGGTTCTTCTTGAAAACAAACCATTTTTCCAAACTTCATTTGAATTTTTATATCAAGAATTAGACTTTCTTGATTCTGTTTTTGTCACTAATACTGTAATCCTAAATATCCTGGAGGCACATTGTTGTTTCCCATAGACAGCTGGTTACTATGTTTTCTTATTTCTACTTTTCAGATATGTCTTATTTCCACTTTTTCCTTTCTGCCTGCATCAACTTGCCCAGTTCCTAATGGCTCCAAATCTGGATTTTGAAAATAGCATTTATATAATGGAAATAATAGTAGTGCCTACTTCATAAGCTTGTGTGGTGCCAACATATGATAAAGCATATTAAGGATAAGAATTAAAATTATAATTGTATTTTTATTAAAAATATTATTCACTAAAAAAAGAAATATAGATGAGTAAAAATATGAAAATAAACTTCACTTATATTCTCATCATCCAGATGAAGGCAGATCTATTTTCTAGCAGACATTTTAGTGTATCTGTTTATAAATAGATATAATATTTTATAATTATATAATAATTAATATAAAATAACTGTTTTTCCTGTAATACGTTTAGACCAGTTGGAGTGGTTAAATGAAACCCATCCAAACTTATTTGAATACTTTGCAGGATTTTCCTTTTCATTGAATATTTATTTATCTCCCATAGATCAACCTTGAGGAAGCAATTAAAATAGTTATTTGAAAATCCTAGGCTTAAATACAATTTCTTGACAAAGATAGTTGAAAATGGGATATAAATTCAACCAAGAAGAGCTTTAAGACACAAGAGCAGGTAAATCCAGGTATAAATATATTATTTTAGTCAGTCTTGCTGCCTTCTTCCACCTTTCATTTACAACATTCTCAATAGAGATCATTTGTCACTTTATATACCTTCCTTCCAAACCTGAAACTCAATAAAACTATCCTTTCCCGTATGAACTTCAGTATGTCCCTCCAAGTACCCTTAATGCATAAAAAAGCTCCATCAGCCACCATGTTGACTATTGCACAGATTTTCGCTGTGTGACTAAGTTCATCAGGATAGAGGGAGTTGAGGATAGAGGGAAATTCCAAATAAAGGCTCTTCTCCGCTGACACCATCAAGGTAGAAGTTAACTGCCACATCATATTCTTATTTTGATCTTGTTTCCCTGTTATTACACTGGATTTCAAAAGCCTGTCCCAATAGTCCTGTCTCTTGCTATCAGTTGCTTAACACACACACACACACACTTGCACACTGTAGATGGTAGCAGCGGTAGAATTCATCCTTTTACTATCACAGTAACTTCCAACATAGATTAGTATAATTTCACCTGGTATCCTGTTGTTCTTGTCTCATTTTGCAGGTTTTTCAGAGTTACATGCATTAAATATGTGTTATTTGTCTATGCCTGTTCAGTTTAGAAGCTTAATTAGTCCTAGAGGCTGTACTACAGAACATAGCATTTAATTATATTTTATCTAAAAGCAATAGAAATAGCAAGAGTTTAAAGCTAAAAGACTTGGATCCTGGTTGTGAATCCTCTACTTACTAGCTGTAAGACTCTGGCCAAGATACATAATTCTTTGGAAGTCCATTTTTTTCACTTATACAATGAGAATAATAATAGTACCTATTTCATAGTGTTATTTCAAGGATCAAATCAAACGACAAAGTACAAAGGAATATGTAAGCTGAAGAAAATATAAATTAAATAGAAGAATAATTTTTAAATTATTTATTTTATTAATTTATTTTTAGAGTGGGAGAAAGTGAGGGATAGAAATATCAATGGGTGGCTGCCTCTCATGTGCCCCCAATGGGGACCTGGCCCACAACCTAGGCATGTGCCCTGACTGGGAATCAAACCAGAGACCCTTTGGTTCACAGGCTGGCACTCAGTCCACTGAGCCACACTGGCCAGGGATAAATAGAAGAAGAATTTAAAGACAAGATATTAAAACAATAGAACTGAGATTTAAAGGAAGATTTTAAATCCAAGGAAACAAACTAAGAAGTAAAACAACGTAATTACAGAATAATATATAATCAATATCCAAGAAAATGATAGATTACACTATAATATATAATCATTTTAGAAAACCATTTGGCATTATTAACTAAAGCTAAAGATGTGTTTAATTCTATTCTTTAAAGATATTGCTTCCTAGAAATATGAACTCTACAGACATTTTCAAACATGTGTAGAAGATAAACTATACTAAAATGTTGATAATAATATTGGTAGTAATAAAATAAAATTTTTCAAATGAAATGAAGTAACAACTGAGAGGGGAATGAATGAATAAATGGTGGTAAACATGAATACTATTTGATAGTGAGAAAGAAAAGAACTGAAGGCATATCTGTTAACGTAAGTTAATTTCACAAGCAGAATTTTAAGGGGAGGGGGAAGCAGGTTGCTGAATAATATATAGAATGATTTTTTAAATAAAAAAAGGTTAAATGTTTTCTAAAGTAAAGTGTATTGATTAGGATATACTAAATTAATTTTTAGAACTCTTTACACTAAACATAAAACTCAAGATGTTGAAAAATTTGGGGAGTGAGGGGATGGAGGGAACCTGGAAGAGGCATATAGAATTTTACTTTTTTTTTAAGTTTAATTTTATCGTTGTTGTGTTACATCCATCCCCTTTCTCCTTTGTCGCCTTCCCCAACCACCCACTACCTCCCTTAAATCTTTCATAATAGTCATATTCTAGTTCTTAAACTGGGTTGTGGGTATGTGTGTGTTTTTTTTGATTAGTATTCTTTATATCTGATATTTGTACTCGCCTCTATTTTGTATGCCTGCAATATTTATAATAGAAAATTTTAAATCAAGCTATTAATATGAAAATGTGAGATTATTATAATGAATGCAGATTTCAAAAAGACAGACTGATTTCTTCAATCAGAAAGACATTAATAGACAGGGAAGACATTACAAAACATATAAAAGTAATTAATGCCTCAGACATATAAAAATGGTATATAAAAAACTCACCCAAAGGTATACCAAAAGAAAATTCCTCTGAAAAAAACTGAATTTGTTAACAGAAAAAATACATAGTGGTCATAGGAAAATTTCATATAATAATAGTAACATGGAAATGCATTTGCTCAACATTTTGGATTTAAAGAGGAAAATATATAAATTCCTTGGACACCCAGGCAGAAAAAAAATGACCTTAAAAGTGAAAGAAAATCAGTTTGGCATTAGACTCCTCTATAGTCATGTTAATTTTAAGAAGAAAAAAGAACAATGTCTATAGGATTTAGAAGAAAAATGATTATGACCAAAGTAGATTAAATCCAGAAGAAGGTACTATTTACATTTTTTCAGCATGAAATAACTCAGGGTATATAGCACCCGTAAGCCATTCTTCAAAAATGCTTTGACAAAGAATGAAAAAAATCCACGTAATAGATAAATTTTTAAAATTGGGAATAAAGAAGCTACAATAGAAGACTAATGGATAGAAATGAGTCCATTTAATTATAGAACAAACACTGAAACAATGAAAGAAATTTTTTAATCTTTCAATGAGGATTACATTACACCTTGACAATATAAAAACATATAACTAACAAGAGGGAAAAGTAAAGGATATGAGAATGTTGATAACTTCATTTCTTTTTCATAGTAAGGAGTGACATTTTTATGATGAGGTTAAAAAATGATCCCAATTTTTTAATGCTTTCTGTATTTTAAAGGAATTTTTTAAGAAGTAATTTTTCTATGTAGGAAAGACATTTAAAGATAAGCAATTTTTAAATCTAAGTTTCTTTTCTTTCTGTTAAATTAAGAAAATTAAATTTACTAGTTTTTACTTACAAATAACATAATCTCATTTTATTGTATTTCTCTCTAGCTATTCTTCTCTTTTTATATTTGTATTAAAAATCTGGAATGCTGTTCATTAAATATTAATGATTATTATTGTGGCTTAAATTTTTCTTCTTTGTTAAAATTTCAAATTGTTTAATTCTTCATTACAAGTTACTATTTTTATGAAAATAGCAAAGTGCTTTTTCTATAAAGAAAAATATTAGCAAAAGCAGGAATTTATGCAACTATATCTGTCTCTTTTCTGAGATTCCACACAAATATAGGAATACAAATAAGAAAACCCCTTAATATCCATATATATTTAAAAGAGGTAGCTAATGCGACTCAACACCAGGGAGACAGACAGCCCAATTAAAAAATGGGCAAAGGACCTGAACAGACAACTCACTGAGGAAGATATACAAAGGGCCCAGAGGCATATGAAAGAATGCTCAACATCACTAGTCATCAGAGAGATGCAAATTAAAACTGCATTAAGATACCACCTCACACCTGTCAGAATGGCAATCATCA
>PVIW01010220.1:0-45838 GCA_004026585.1 Noctilio leporinus
TCTTGGATATTTAGGTGGATTGAGGTATGGGGGGGATTAAGAATATGTGAGGAGTAACTTTTGCAAAGGGTATGTTGAGGCTTAATAGTTCATATTGCTCTCGGTATAATTCAGGTGCTTGAGATTGGCAGCAATCCCTTTCCTGATGCTGCCTCTTTTTCTTGGTCAGGACTTTACAGTCTATAGTCTATATTCTAGCTGGTCTTGGCGGGTGGCAGGGCCTCTGATTGTCACAGTAGGGCTGATTGTGAGTGTCCGCCCCCAGGTAGGCTGGGCCTTCAGCAGCCTGGCTGGATTTTAGGGCTGCCGATGTTCTGGAGCCTGGCGGAATTTCCTGCTCAGGACAGCCCCCAGCACTTCTGCAGGGCAGCCCGCAACTTTGCTGGTCCCTGTGACGACTGGCCCCACCCCTGCAGTTTCGGGAGGAGGCCGGGCCTGTCAGTCAACACTGTCCGGGGTCTGCCTACACTGTCCTGCCCTTCCGGGGCGGGCACCACGCCTCCGAGCCAATCAGCTCTCCGCAGAGTCCTTTACGAGGCCTCTGCAATGAGCCCCTCCCAGGCGTAGACGGTGCGGCTTTTGTCTCCGGCAATGGCGGGTCGCCGGCCACAAGTTCCCGGCTTGCCGGCTCTCCGGCTGGCCTTTTGGATTTTCCCACGGAGCCTGGGGGCCTGTGTGGTTGCGCAGGGCTGGGCCTCCCCCCTCGCAGGGGCTTCTAGCTGCTGTTTCCCCAGCGGCCCAGCAGCTCCGTTTTTCGGCCCTCTTGCCGCCCAGGCCGGTGCACTTCCCCGCTCCCCGGCTCCGGCTTCCTGTAGGACTCTTCTCCTCCGCCTCTAGCCCCGCGCGCCGCGAAACCTCCTCTCCCAGTTGCCGGGGTGAGTCTCTCACACAGTCCCTCCCCTGCAAGAGTTCAATTCCGGGTTCCCTACGGCGTTCGCCCTCGCCGCCCGCACTTCACTGCTGAGACTTCCAGTCGCCAGGGAGCCTGAAACTGGCCCGGGTCAAATGCGCCCCTCTGGGCAGAGCCGCCCCTGCCCAGAGCCGACCTCGGCCCACCGGCCGGTTTGTCGGGAACGCCTCACCTACTGTCCTGCTGGCCTCCTCTGCCTCTGGGCTCTGCTCCCCTGTGTCCAGATGCTGCCCGTTCCAATCCCCAGGGTCCTGAAGACGTCTCACGCTCCTTATCCTGTCCTCTAGCTGCTTTGGTACTCGAGAACACCATCAGCACTGCTCTCTACTCGGTCGCCATCTTTCTCCGTCTTTTCTTTTAATTTTATTGTTGTTGTATTACATCCAAGAGTTCACTCGGTCAAAATCTTTTACTTTTTATTCTCTGCCTCCCAAAACCAATACACTATTGATTCTTATTTAAAGTATCTCGTTAATGCTTCCCATTCCATTTGTTTGCTTTGCAGCTTTCTGGTTCAAACTCTGACCACTTCACTTATGACAAAATCCTCTTGATCAGTCTGTCCGGTACCTGACGTTTCGTTAGCTTAGAATTGTTAAAATGGCACCAGTTCAATGTGAACCCTGGGAAGTGGAGACCAGGACCTGATCTTTAAGGCCCATGCCTTTGTACAGTTTAAATAAATAGTGTTAATTATTTATGGAACAACCAATATAGTGTTATCTACAATATGCTTAGTCACATACTGTAGCCACATAACACTTTTCATGTGTAGTCTGTAGTTTATTCTGGATTAGCTCCTCTGACTTACTATCTTGAATCCAGCTCGTTAAACTATCAGGTTTTATTCCTGCCCCCAAGTTCCCTATTTTATAGAGTAAACTATTGTTTCCTGGCAACAAGTCCTTTGTACTTTTATATATTTCTGTTCTTTTCTCCTTGTTGATTTTTCAATTATTGCTACTTCAGCAAAGATAGATATCTCCATATTGTTTTAGCTGTACAGCTAGTCAGTCCTCTCAAAAGAGTAGAGTATATATGAATCTTGTAATGTTTGCAGATGTGTTTTATAATTACCAGTGATACTGTTAAACCAAGAATATGGTGAATTAAATGTTGGGTGAATACTGCCAAACTATTAAATTACTTAGCTGTGTTCATTGTCCATTTTCTTATTTTATTTTTGTCTTCTTTTTTAAATCTAAGGGAAAGGGATGAAGAAAATCAAGAACTGTCATCTAAATCAGCAAAAATGGAAATGTCTTGTACTCTTCTAGAACAAACACAGCCTGCTATACCCTCTACGTGGAAAAATGAGGAGCAGCACCCGTCTCAGAATGAACTAATGGGGGAAAAAACAGATAAATTATTTGCAGATATGGATTCAAAATCCACTTTTAAAAATTCTGCCAATAAATCCCTTTCTACAGAAAAACTAAGATCAGGAAAAAGGAAAATTGATGATATAGCTGTAGAAAATCAAGCATTAGAAGAGTTATTCAAGAACATAAAACCAGAGTTAGAAATTGAAGTGAAAATTCAAAAACAAGAGGAAGATGTCAAAATGAGAAAAATGTCAAGATTGGATATAGAAACAAATGGCTCTTTTAAGGAAAAGACAATACCAGAAAGTAACAAAATATCTGTAAGTGAAGTATTTTAAATAATTTGTATTGATAGTATGAGCATCTGTTACATTTCTTTGAAAAAAAATTAGTATCTTTAGTACTCAGTATTATAATAATTTGTGGGTTGATAAGGTAAATGTTAGAGAGGGAATTTGACAGTAGATAATAAATGACAGCAAATAAAACTATTATTCATGATTGTTTAATTGATTTCCAGGCTTACTATTGTATGAGAAATTTGTCCATGAATATAAGTATAGGAGATGCCTTAATACAGGGAATAAAGATGGAAAGATGGTTAGTGAAACAAAGTATTTACTAAATAAATCTTTAGGATAAATCATGTATGCCATCACTAGGAATTTTTTTCATTTTTGATCTTTAATGTCCTACCCTATTTTTATGCATGTTGATGATTGCTTTGTCCACTTTGGTCTAAGAAACTCTTCATATTACTCCCTCTGTTATGCATCAGTAAGTTGCCTGCTATCTATAGGCAAGGTTTCCTTATTATGTGAGAGTACAGACCTCATGAAATAAAAATTTAATATCCTGGGTCCCATCTAGATCTATTAGCTTGCTCTCATTCATGGCCATGTGTGGTTATTCCCTCCTATAAACCATTGCTGGGTAAGGACAGGCCTCAGTAAAAGGATATGGATTAAGTGATGGTGAGGTACGGTGCTTGTTTAGAACCTGGTATGTATCAAGCACTATATAAATGAATAGCTACTATTGAAAGAAAAATGTGTATATGTTCTATTTAGCCTGTATTTTGGCTTCTTCACACACGGGAGAAAACCCTCATTACCTATTTCATAGGAGTAAATTCCAGATGCCCTTGAGTGAAGCAGCTGCATAAGAATCACCTGGTAAGCTTCTAAGTGTGGCTTCCCAGGCTAGAGCCCCAGAGATCCTAATTCAGTATAATCAGATAAAGTTCCCATAAAAAGCTCCCTTATTAAAAAAAAAAAAAAAGCTCCCTTATTGTATTAGTTGGAATTCCTTTGTGGTCTTTAAAATTCTAAAATCAGTAGCTTAAATAAGATAGGGTTATTGTTTCCCCCATAAAAGAAGCCAAGAGATAGGAAAGCAAAAGCAGCTTGGCGGTTCCATGCTATTAATTTCCTGTCTGCCTCCTTGCTCTGCAAGATGACACCTCCAGCCATCACAGTGACTTTTTACCAAGGAAGCATGGTGCAGAGAGGACAAGATAAAGGCCTTTCCACTTGAGTTTCTCCCCACATTCTAAAGAGCTTCCTCAGAAACCTAGCTTGATAATTTGGTTTATTAGCTGGAATTTAGACATGGTCTGTACCACTCCCCATCTAGGAGATGCTTTAAGCTTGGCACATGGCTGTCCTTAATGAACTCATTGAAAGGAAGAAAGAGAATGGATACTGAGATACCCTGAAGCCAAATTGAGAGCTTCAGAGCCAGAGAGCTTTTTCGTTATGAAAGATTGAAGATTAGCTATCACTTTACCAAGAAATTAATTAAACCAAGTAGTTTAAATATCTTATAGGTCACTTGTGGAACAGTGACCAAGGAATAATTTCCTAACCAAATTTAATAAAACTACGTCTCCATGAATATATGTTTATTCCACATCAGTTGTGAATTTACACTGTTATGTTAGCTACAGCCTGTTCCAGAACCTATCTCAAGGCCTCTTAAGTGTTTAGTTCTTTATGTTATTATTTAATTTTTACTATCTTTATTTCATTGCCACTTACCCTCCTTATACCGACTCCCTGCAGTATTGTCCATGACCATGAGTCCTTCTGCTTTTTTGCTCAATCCCTGTACCTCATAGCCACCACTCCGACCAACCTGTTAACCTGCTCTCCATCTATTAGTCTGTCTCTGTTTTGCTTATTAGTTCAGTTTGTTCATTAGATTCCTCATGAGTGAAATCATACAGTGTTTCTTTTCTTTGACTGGCTTATTTCACTTAGCATAATGATCTCCAGGTCCATTTATGCTGTAGCAAAGGGTAAAACTTCCTTCTTTTTTACAGCTGAGTAGTAGTATTTCATTGTATAAATGGTCCATAGTTATTTTATCCACTCATCTACTGATGGACACTTGGGCTGCTTTCATATCTTAACAATTGTAAATAATGCTGCAATGAACGTAGGGGTGCTTATGTTCTTTTGAATTAGTGTTTTGTGTTTCTTTGGATGAAATCCCAAAAGTGGCATATTTTTAATTTTTTGGTATCTCTATACTGCTTTCCATGGTGGCTGCACCAATCTGCATGCCCATCAGTATTGTTTCTCCACATCCCCACCAGCAATTGTTTGTTGATTTATTGATGATAGTAATTCTCACTGGCGTGAGTTGGTATCTCATTGTACCTTTTATTTTCATTTCTTTGATGATTAGTAATGTTGCTTATAGTGATATTTTTTCTGCCATATCTCCTTTGGCTCGGGAAACAAGAAAAAATATAAATGAGACTTCATCAAGCTAAAGAATTTTGCATGGCAAAGGAAACCATCAACAAAATAAAAAGAAAACCTACTGAATGGGAGAACATATTTGCAGATGCATATTTGATAAGGGTTTAATGTCCAACATTTATAAAGAATTTATGAAACTGAACATCGAAGAAACATACATTGCAATGAAAAAATGGGCAAAGGACCTGAATAGACACTTCTCCAAAGAGGACATATGGATGGCCAGTAGACATATGAAAAGATGCTCAATGTCAGTTGAGTGTTTAGTCTTCAGAAAGTTGGGCCCCAGTTTACATTCATGTGAAAATGTCTTTGCCTCATGGCACTCTTTCCTCCTATATTTATATTTCTAATTTCCTATAATATGTTTTTATTTTCTTCTTCTTGTTCTGAATAAAAATACAATACAAAATAAATGTTGTATAGACTTAGTGAATAGCAATTTGTTGCCACACCTTTGAATATTCTAAAAGTTATATTACTATAATTTTTTAGTGAAAATTTTGTTACCTTACACTGAAAGTAAAAATACTTGTGTAATTTCTACAAGGTTTTTATTTTGAGGTAATGTTAATACTCATACTGTTATAAGGGATTATATATAGATATCCCATAAACATTCACCATTTCCTTAAGTGTAACATCTTGCATTGCTACAGTATATATCAGGGAATTGATGTGGGTACAATGCATCAACCTTACTCAAACATTGTGAAGTAATATTTAATACTTTTGTTTTTGTCATTTTTAAGAATTTAAAATATCTGAAAGTCCTTGTGGATGTTCATAAATTAAAGGAATTGCACTTAATATTTCTAGCTCCAAAAGTGATTATCAGAAAAATTATTTCTTAACCTTTTCAGTTAAAAAGCTGCAGTTTTAAGAAGGCAAAAAATGTGGTATTTCTCATTGATATTGGATTCCTTATTTATATTTAAGAAAAGCAATTTCTAAAATATGTTGATGGGACAACTGCTGTTTTCCTATTTTGGGATTTAAACAGATTCTAGCATGTCTATATGAGTTTCTGTAATCTGAACTTGGCTTACCAAAAAAAAAAAAAAAAATTATTGGCTAGATACTCCTGAAAGAAGTTTATCCTGATAATAAATGGCAGCTGTGCCTGAGTCTTGGCCTACTTTCAGTCTTCCAACTCCCTTAAAATACAAACATGACTTGTCATCCTTGTTAATTAACTTCCTCTTCCTAATAGCACCCTCTTCTACACATCTATCTTTAACCTAATTCCACCTCTAATTCTAAATTAAACTTTTCTCCTCTCTGATAACTACAGCATCTTCCAAAGCCCAATTCAATAGCTACCACTCACTGGACACCATCACTTGTTTATAGCAGCCCTGCAATGTATGTGGTGAACAGGAAATTGACAGTAGGTGGTTAAGTAACTTGCAAAGGTCAGGTAGCTAGGTTTTGACAAAGGCACAAAACATAGGCCTACCCTGCTGAGGTAAGTCCAGAGTGTCTGGGTAGGGTATAGTATGTAGTTTATTCTCTGAGACAGGAAATAAAACCTTGCTTAAGGGGATGAGCAAGTATGAAGGAATGGGGCAAATGGGGAGAAGGTGTAGGGGAGTGAATTGTTTTGCTTGTGAAAACAGCTTCCAATGGGAGATGCATTGTGAGAGTAGTCATTAAAAGGGTGCATGGTAGGCTTGGAATATAAATCTTGATCTTACTCTTGGTAAATAGATGTTAAGCCCTGGCCGGTGGCTCAGTGGATAAGGCGCCAGCCTGCAAACCCAAAGGTCGCTGGTTCAAATGCCCAGCCAGGGCATATAACCAGGTTGCAAGCCAGGTCTCCAGCCAGGTCTGTAGCTGGAGGCAGGTGAAAGGCAACCATACATGGATGTCTCTCTCCCTATCTGCTTCTCTTCCTACCCCTCTTTCTAAAAATAATAAATAAAACCTTTAAAAATTAAAAAAAAAAAAAATAGATGTTAAGACACTTTAGCCCCTTAGCAAGCACAAACTATTTGTTTTTCAGCCCTTTCTGTCCAACTAATTAAAATTTTTCTATATTTTTATTACTGAATTGTTGAAAATTTGATGTAAAA
Source organism: Noctilio leporinus (assembly GCA_004026585.1). Taxonomy (NCBI): domain Eukaryota; kingdom Metazoa; phylum Chordata; class Mammalia; order Chiroptera; family Noctilionidae; genus Noctilio; species Noctilio leporinus. The sequence goes on from PVIW01010220.1 coordinate 7,079, forward strand.
TAGTATGCCCCTCTATTGTATCCAAAGGGACTATAGTTTTCACTGCAAGTATTAGAAAGCCATCTGTGTAATATGCTTTTGTCCTGAACATGGTCTAGATAATATGAATGTGAAGGGAGAGTGTGTACAAGGTAAACTGCAATTTATTACCGATAAACATCTCGAATAATTTAACTCCTTCTTGGATTAAGGGTAATTTAAAATGAAATTTTAAATGTTAATTTAGAATATCTTTAAAGTGTTTTTATGTTTAACTATAAAAGTAATGCATAAGGTAGAGATATGAGAAAAACAACGGACAATTTGTTGATAATTCTATTGGCAGGTTAAAATTTTGATGTTTCCTTTGTAAAATCATATTCAAAGTTGGAATCCACTGTTAATGTAATTTTATAGCCATTTTTAGGCACTTACATTATGATTGTTTCTCACATTGTTAAATATTCCTCACACATACAACTTACGTGATCTTAGATTGTGTCCAACTCTTTGCTCATACTACAGGATATTTTCTACATATATTTCTGTTCTCATCTCACAGTTTCTCTAGGAAAGATACTTTTGAAAAATATATGTGATTGGTTATACTATTACAGTTGTCCCAATTTTTCACCCTTTGTTCCCGTCTGTTTGGTACCCCTATTCCATCCAGCAATTCCTGCCACCTCTCATTAGTTCATGTCCATGGATTGTGCATACAAGTTTTTTGGCTTCTCCATTTCCTGTACTGTTCTTCACGTTCCCCTATTTTGTACCTACCAATTATGCTTCTTAATCCCTGCACCTTTTCCCTGATTCTCTCCCTTCCCCCACCAGCTGATATCCCTCATAATGATCTCTAAACCTATGCTTCTGTTCATGTTCTGATTGTTTGCTTAGTTTGTTTTCGTCATTTAGATTCAATTGTTGTTAGTTGTGAATTTGTTGCCATTTTAATGTTTATAGTTTTGACCTTCTTCTTTTTCTTAAATAAGTCCCTTTAACATTTCATATAATAATGGCTTGGTGATGATGAATTCCTTTAGCTTTACCTTATCTAGGAAGCACTTTGTTATCTGCCCATCCATTCTGAATGATACCTCTGCTGGATTGAGTAACCTTGGTTGTAGGTCTTTGCTTTTCGTCACTGAATATTTCCTGCCAGGCCCTTCTAGACTGCAAAGGTTCTTTGTAGGTAACTTTCTTCTCTTTCTGTTTTTAAGATTCTTTATCTTTAACCTTTGACATTTTAATTATGATGTGTTTTGGTGTGTTCCTTTCTGGGTCCCACTTGTTTGGAACTCTATGCTTCCTAGACTCATATGTCTATTCCCTTCACCAAATTAGGGAAGTTTTCTTTCATTATTTTTCAAATAAGTTTTCAATTTCTTGCTCTTCCTCTTCTCCTTCTGGCATCCTTATGATTTTGATGTTGGTACATTTGGAGATGTCCCACTGGCTCTTTTTACTATCCTCATTTTTTGAATTGTTGTTTTCTTCTTGCTGTTCTGGTTGAATACTTGTTGCTTCCTTATGTTCCAAATCATTTATATGAATCTTAACTTTATCTCCTCCATTCTTGGTTCCCTATAGATTTTTATTTCACGTAATGTAACCTTCATTTCTGCCTGTGTTTTTTTAATGGTGTTGCCGTGCACAGTGAGTTCTTTGAGCATCCTGATAATCAGTGTTTTCATATCTGTATCTGATAGGTTTGTTATTTCCATTTTGTTCATTTCTTTTTCTGGGGTTTTGTTCTGATCTTTTACTTGGGCCATATTTCTTTGCCTCCTCAATTTGGCAGCCTCCCTGTGCTTATTCCTGTGTATTAGGTAGAGCTACTTTGACTCCGTCTTAGTAGCATGTCCTATTGTAAAAGGACACCTGTTAATTGTGCGGTTTAGGGCCTTAGGTAATCACCAGAGCAAGACAACCTGCTTCACTGCTTTGTTGCTATGGGGAGGGGGATGGGTAGACCTCGGAGAAGGGATAGTGCTACTGCCTGGCTTCTGGAGGTTTGCTGGTCACTTACCCTGTGTTAAGTCACTTCACTTATTCCCTATATGTGACTGGTGCCCTTCCAGCTATAGCCTTAGTGCTGAATTTCAGAGGGCACCCCCTTTGCATATATTCTAAGTCTACGCAGGCCTTTTAACAGGAATCTCCTGAGAATCCCTTGGTTTCTTCTGCCACCGCAACTCCCACTGGTTTTTACGGCTGGAAGTTACAGGGATTTATCTTTCTCGTGCTGAAGCCCTGGGCTGTGTGGTCAGGCTGGGGCTGGGATCCCCCACTCCTGAGGTATCCTTCCTGATTTATATCCACCACGCATGAATGTGGGACCACATGTTCCACTGCCTCTCCACACATCTCTGCCCACCCCTTCATGTCTCCACACCTCCTACCCATCTTCATGAATATGGGTTCTTTAAATCTTTGGTTTTCAGACTTCCATACAGTTTGATTTTCTGATGTGTGGATGTTATTTATTTTGAGGTCTAGTTGTAATTTTTTCTATAGGTGTTTTTTTCAAAGGATGTTTATCTATGCCTCCAATCTGACCGGAACTTCTCTAGAAAAGATACTAGAAAGTCAAATAACTCCCTAAGATCATGACTATTTCTGAGGTTTTCAGAAAGGTGACATTTTATAACTCCTTTGCACAATTTTTTCTTTAGCAAGAAAACGAAATTGGGAAGAAATGTGTGAACAAGAAAGAATTACTATGGTCAACTACAGAAGAACTATTGGTGAGGAAAATTTTAATTTTTATAAAGGGTTGACTTTTAAACCATCATCAATTTCTGACAGTGTACATTCTTAGAATTAATTTTTTCTATTTCTGTGTTTTGGTCTCTGGAAATGGATAGGTCACTTTATAATCATGATAGAGCAAAAAGAATATGGAGAAAAGCCCAAATATAATTCCATGCCCTCTACTTCATAAATAAGTGACCTTGAACAAGTCATTTTCACATTTATGAACCTCAAGACTTTTGTTTATGAAATAAAGTTGACACTTTTCCAACAGGGTGGTTGTTCCTGTCAAGTAGAGTAATGGATGCCAAAATTTTGTAAAGTCTTAAACACATTACAAAATTCTGAGGCCATTGTTATTTTATTAGAGTTTATGATTACAGCTTGTCACAATTCCAATGAACCTTTTTTATTTTTCCACTTTTTTTCTTCTCTCCCTTACTATCTTTATCTTTCTCCTGTCAGCAACTTCCCTCTGAAAGTATAATAAAGCAATTTTAAAAACAAAGATGGTCAGCCTGAGCAGCTATAACAATGTTGATATGTAACTGTTTGTTAATAACAAATGATATAAAGAATCTCAATCTGCTATAGGAAGTAATCTTCAGACTGATTTAATAAGTATTCATCCAGAATGAAAAGTGGCTTTTAGTTAAAAATGTAGCATGTCCAGAATTAATTACTGATTCTTCTGAGGTATCAAAAATACAAATTATTGAGGTTTAAAAATACAAATTATTAAAAATCTGAGAAAACTTAAATTTAAGAATATGCACAATTGAATAACAATCTATTGAATACTTTTTATATCCTTATCTGAGGATATGTTTATTGATTTTAGAGAGAGAGGAAGGAGGAGAGAAAGAAATTACAATGTAAAAGAGAAACATCGATTATGTTGCCTTCTGTATGTGCCCCCACCAGGGCTCTAACCTACAACGTAGGTATTTCTGAGCGGAAATCAAACCTGAAACCTCTTGGTGTAAGTGATGATGCTCTATGAAACTGAACCAACTGATCAGGGCTCAAGTAGAGTTTTAATGTGAAGCAGACCGGACTGAGACTTCTTGCCAAGAAAATTTATACAAGAAAATAATTGTTCATTGAGATGATATTTATTAAAATAGCTGCTAAATTGAAACTTCCCATGTGGTTTTTAGCCTTTTGTCTTATATTAGTGTGTTACAAATGTTTTTAAAGTTATTGAGTACTTGAATAAACAATTGCTGGTTTTGAAGTAGATAGAATTTAATTGCAAATACAAAGTTCTGATGCCCAAAATAAATCTTTTTTTACCTTTCTCAGATTTTTTTTTTTAAAGATTTTATTTTTTTTTAGAGGGACAGAGAGAGAGAGAGAGACATTAATGTATGGTTGCCTTTCACCTGCCTCCAGCTACAGACCTGGCTGGAGACCTGGCTTGCAACCTGGTTATGTGCCCTGACTGGGGAATCAAACCAGAGACCTTTGGGTTTGCAGGCTGGCACCTTATCCATTGTGTCACCAGCTGGGGGTTGTGCCACCAGCCAGGGGGCCACAGTTTCTTATTACAGATAAGAACAGGGCATCTTTTTAAGATATTTTAACTTTATTTCTGTAGACCCCAAAATGACAAATAATTTTACTTTTCTTATTTCTTCTTATCTTACCAACTAAGAACAATGACAGATTTCAGTACGATGGTGAGGTGCCGTTAAGGAAGGTGTTACTGACTGAATTTAGATCACTGGTGGTTAGTAACTCTGCCTCCAGAAATGTACCCAGTGTAAATAATGATTATGGTCAACTAAAGAATTTCAAGAAATTCAAGAAGGTATGTATTCCTTTAATTAAAATATCATAAGACTGCAGTGTTTGAAATATTTTTAGACCTACTACTGATGCTAACCAATAGTAAAAGTAATCCATGTTGAGAATTGATGCTGTTTCTTCTGCTTAAAACAGTTAAAATATTAACTGACAGTTGATAAATGGGATACCTATAAAGAAACAAACTGCATTAAGACCTGGTTTTCCCACCATAATCAGCATATTCATAGGGTCCTCTCAGTTCTAATATTGATGTATGACTACCTGAAGGGGAACTTTAATGCAGGACTTCATGATGATAACAGATTTGTTGAAAATAACTGAACACATTAATCTTATTACAAGTATATATAAAATAAAATATGAATATGTACACTGTATATTACCATCAGATATGAGTCCCTCCTCTTTTAGGGACTAATAAGATTATTATTTTATTACTGTGCTTCTGACCCCAGTCTATTATTTTGTCTATTCTGGGATATTTTCTTCTATCTGTAAACCTACTACTTACTGTTAGCTTTTGCTTGTACATTGGATGAGAATATAGTAGTAATTTTTTCTAAAGTTGTTTCTGTTTGTTTAGTTTTCTTCTTATTTTTTTAGATTTTATCATTGATAGTTGTGGTTTGCCATTTTAATGTTCATAGTTTTGATCTTCTTTTTCTTAAATAAGCCCCTTTAACATTTCAAGTAATAAGGGCTTGGTGGTGATGAACTCCTTTAGCTTTACCTTGTCTGGGAAGTGCTTTATCTGCCCTTCCATTTTGAATGATACCTTTGCTGGATAGAGTAACATTGATTGTAGGTCCTTGCTTTTCATCACTTTGAATACTTCTTGCCAGTCTCTTCTTGCCTGCCAAGTTTCTTTAGAGGTATCAGCTGAGTCTTATGGGAACTCCTTTGTAGGTAACACACTGCTTTTCTCTTGCTGCATTTAAGATTCTTTCTTTTACTTTAATCTTTGACTTTTTAATTATGATGTGTTTTGCTGTGGTCCTTTTTGGGTACCTGTTTTGTTGTACCTGTTTGGGTACAACTCCTTCCTGGAGTTGTATGTCAATTTGCTTTGCCAAATTAGGGAAATTTTCTTTCATTACTTTTTCAAGTAAGTTTTCAATTTCTTGGTCTTTCTCTTCTCCTTCCAGCATCCCTATGATTCACATGTTGGTACATGTAAAGTTGTCCCAGAGGTTCTTAATCCTCTCTTCTTATTTCTTCCTTATGTTCAAAATTAATTTTCACCCCAGCTTCTTTCTCATCACTGTTGATTCCCTGTATATTTTTCTTTATTTCACTTTGTGTAACCCTCACTTTTTCCTTTATTTTTTTGCCATAGTCAGTCATTTGACCACCTTGATCACCAGTGTTTTGAACTGATGATGCAGATAAGTTGGCTCTCTCTTTTTCATTTAGTTCTTTTTCTGGGGTTTTGCTCAGTTCTTTCATTTGGGTCATATTTCTTTGCCTCCTCAATTTGGCGGCCTCCCTGTGTTTGTTTCTGTGTATTAGGTAGGGCTGCTTTGACTCCATGTCTTGGTAGTATGGACTAATGTAGATGTCCTGTAGTGTCCAGTGGCACAGTATCCCCTGTCACCCAAGCTGGCTACTTAAGGTTCACCCTTTTTGTGGGCGAACCTCCTCTTATAGTTGAGCTTTTAGTTCCTGTTGGTGGACCAATGGGAGTGATTGACCTAGGCCAGTCAGCAGCAAGGACTGGCTGTGAACACTGATCACCAGCCTCCGCCCCCTGTGAAGATCAGCAGCTATGCAGGGGCAGGGTGATGGTGCTCTGACGTGGGCTATAGCTGTCCACTGGGTGTGCTGGACCTGGGTTTTCTTGGGTGGTGCAGTCCAAGGTCATCTCCCACATGTGTTTTGCCCAGAGCCACCCTGCCTGAGCTATTAAGCAGTGTGAAATGCCTGCTACTTGTGTTGGGCTTGGAGATGTGAATCTAAGCTGTCTGTTGTTAGTGCCTGGCCTACAGCTCACTGAGGCCACCTGTTGCTTGTTTGATAGGATTTATGAAGTTGCTAAGCATGAGCCAAGACCATTCATTTGGCTGTTTGGGTGAGTCTGCAAGTTTGGTAGGGTGGAGACTCTTGGAATCTCCAAGATGGGGTCTGTGTTAGCCAAGTTGATGGAGTCTCAAATACGGCACTAGCTTGTACACTCTGTGGCGGAGCAGGGGTTGGGGTGAAGGGCTGTTGTTAGGAAAAATACAGTGGCCTCTGCTTGCCTTGATGCTGGATACTTCAGTTTCTCCCTATATACCACTTATGCCTTTCGAGCTGCTACCCTGGTGCTGGAGCTCAGGGAGTGAGTCTGAGCAGGTGAGTTCATGTGTGGGTTCTTTAAGATGAACTGCTTGAGGCTCTAGCAGTTTCTTCCACAAACTCAATCCCCAGTTTTTTGTAGCCAGAAATTGTGGGGTCTTACCTTCCTGGCAGTGGAACCCTGGGATGGGGGCCCTTCCTCCTGAGACATCTCTCCCAAATTTTTATCCACCACAAGTGGGTGAGAGACCAGCCCATTTTTCATTTGAGGCCCTCCCACCCATCTTGATGGATGTGGTTTCTTCAAGTCTGCGGTTGTCAGATTTCCATTTAACTCCATTTCTGACCATTCTAGCTGATGGTTGTATATTTTAGTTGTAACTTTGATGTTACAATGTGAAGAGATGAGCCACGTCTGCCTGCCAGTCTGCCTGCCATCATCTTGGTCCTTGCTTTTCGAAGGTTTTATAATAATGGTCTTAAATTGTTAATGCATTTAACCTTATTATTTAACAGGTCACATTTCCTGGAGCTGGAAAATTTCCACAGATCATTGGAAGATCAGATCTAATAGCTCATCATGCTCGAAAGAATACAGAATTAGAAGAGTGGTTAAGGCAGGAAATGGAGGTTAGTAAAAAATGAGGCCTGGTAGCATGTTTGATTTGCATTTTAATCCCTCTCTTGTGGTTTCCTTAAAAGTAAATTCTTAAAACCAATTTAGGTAATTTGAGGTTGACTATTCAGGAAAATTCCTGAGTTATAGAGCCTTAAGATTCATTTGTATCTTTCCATAACACTTCTTTAAGGGACTTCTACATTTGTTTAATAAATGGGACCTAAACAAATGATTTAAGTTTACATCCTCATATAAAGGGAGGAAAAAAAGAGAACCCACAAAAATTGTAAAGGAAACTAAAGGATAACAATTAAAAGAATGATCATATATGTAGTCATATGGAGGGATGGGTATTACAAATATATCAATATAATGGAAAAGACTGGGCTTTCTAAATCTGGGAATTATCTTTCAATAATTCTGATATTTCTCTTTTCTTGAATACTTCCTTTTTCCTATTTTCCATAAAAACTTTCTTTTCTGTGTTTCTTAAAGGAACCTTCATACTGCTTTCAGTAGTAGATGTACCATTTTACATACCCACTAACAGTGCACAAGGGTTCTAATTTCTGCACATCCTCTCCAACATTTGTTATTTTCTGGCTATTTGCTAGTAACCATCCTAATGGGCGTGAGGTAGTATCTCACTGATTATTCATTTACCTAAGGATTTATGATGTTGAGCTTTTTCTCGTATGCACGTTGGCCTTTTGTACATAATCTTTTAAAAAATGTATTCAGATGCTTTCCCATTTTTAATCAGATTGTTTATTTTTTGTTGTTGAATTCTAGGAGTTTTTTTTATATATTTTGGATACTAACCTCTTTTCAAATAACATGACTTGAAAATATTTTCTTCCTATCTCTAGATTGCTTATTTTCTCTTTTGTATCCTTTAGTACACAGAAATTTTAAATTTTTCAGAGAGGAAGAGAGAAAGGGAAACATTAATGTATGATTGCCTTTCACCTGCCTCCAGCCACAGACCTAGCTGGAGACCTGGCTAGAAATTTTAAATTTTAATGTAGTCAATTTTTTTTTTCTTCTATCGCCTGTGTTTTTGGTGTTAAGCAATTGCCAAATCGAATATCAGGAAGCTTCCCTCTGTGTTTTCTTCTAAGAGATTTTTAGTTTTAGTTCTTGTATTTAGATCTTTGATTCATTTTGAGTTAATTTTTTTTAAGATTTTATTTTTTTATTTTTAGAGAGGTAGAGAGGGAGAAAGGCATCAGTGTGTGGTTGCCTTTTTCACCTGCCTCCAGCTACAGACCTGGCTGGAGACCTGGCTTGAAACCTGATTATGTGCCCTGGCTAGGGAATCAAACCAGAGACCTTTGGATTCGCAGGCCGACACCTTATCCATTGTGCCACCAGCCAGTAATTTTTTTAAAAGATTTTATTTATTATTTTTGGAGAGAGGGGAAGGGAAAGAGACATCAATGTATGGTTGCCTTTCACCTGCCTCCAGCTACGGACCTGGCTGGAGACCTGGCTTGCAACCTGGTTATGTGCGCTGGGAATCTAGCCAGCAACCTTTGGGTTTGCAAGCTGGTGCCTTATTCACTGTACCACCACCTGAGTTAATTTTTATATGTAGAGTTAAGATAGGTCTAACTTCATTCTCTGTGGTTACATTTTTACACTTATGTTTAATGATATATGAACATAGCATATCAAAGGTGGGAAGGGCTTTAAAGTCAGGTACACTGTTGGCACCTACCTGCTGAGGGAAACTTGCCTTCTTTCATTGGCAGTTGTTACTTAGCAATCACATTTTTCCCCAAAGAGTCTTTCTAAATTTTGAAAAGGTAAAAGAAATTATTAGATAATATTAATAGTTGAGTAGTAATGATTTTTAATATTTAGTTTAGGTTCTTAAACTTTTTGTTATGAAAAGTTTTCAAATACACGCTAAGGAAAGAGAAGGGTAAAACATCCCCAGCACACAGCTTCAGCAATATTAGCACTGTGCATCTTTTGCTTTATCTGCTGCCTTTCCAGACTTCTTTTCTTTCTGGAATATTTTCACGCTAATCCCAATCATTTTATAATCTAATTTATATTTATACACTTATTGCAGTCATACAGATTTATGATCAACTATGTGCTTTTCTGTGTATTTCATACTTGTGTAATCAATTCATACTGTTTTAAACCCTACAAAGTAGATAGAACCAGCAGCATAATTTTGATACTTGAAATTGCTTTAGCATTCTATAATTTTGCATAATTCTTCTTCTCGTTAATGTCTTCACATTGTCTTAGAGTTCAGTACTTACCTTATTTCATCCATTTGTGTTTTCACTTAACCTCTTATATTTTTTCTTTCTTTTTTTAAAGATTTATTATTTCCAGAGAGAGAGGATGGGGGAGAGGCAGAGAGGCAGAGAGGCAGAGAGACATCAGTGTATGGTTGCCTTTCACCTGACTCCAGCCACGGACCTGGCTGGAGACCTGGCTTACAACCTGGTTATATGCCCTGGCTGGGGAATCAAACCAGCGACCTTCAGGTTCGCAGGCCAGCACCTTATCCACTGTGCTACCAGCCAGGAGTCTCTAATATTTTTTTTCATTTCTGGAAGTCTGTTTCATTCTTTCCTAAATCTTCTTTGTTCCCTGCTGCTATTTTTAAGCTCTTCCATTGTATTCTTTGTCCGATGATACCAATACCTAAAATGCTTGTCTTTTTTCTGCTAGATCTCTCTCATGCAGCCTTGTTTCCCATTATATACTTTGTGACATTTGAATGTGCACCCTTATTTTCCTTGGAACTTGATCTGTGGGAATTCATCTGTCCTGAATTCAGGTTTATTTCCTCCAGAAAAAAATGTGTTTGTGCCTGCCAGTCTTGTTCTACCAATATGAGACCACATTAATCTCTGCTGTGATTTCTGTGGATCACCAAGGTTGCTAATGTGTATTTGGACTAGAAACCAAGGTGAAGGCCGGCTTGTCTTTATAAACTATGTGAGATTTTTTTTTCCTTTACCCTGTGCCAGGTTCCAGGACTAGCAAGCTTCTTTGCCTTTTGTGTTGCACAGTTTATCCCTCTGTCACTCTTTAGTGCTGAAATCTTTTATTAAGAGTTCCTGTCTGGATTTTCTTTCTTGTCACTCATCCCCATGCAGACATCAGAGCAGAGCCTTGTTATTTTTTTATGGTTTGCAGATAGCACAGGGCAGAGCAAAAGCTGGCTGTTCTACTAGGTAACCTCTCAGGGATTGTATTTTACTTTATTGTGGATTTAATGTAGTCTTCAGCAAATTGTACTTAAAAATGCTTTTATAATTTAAAAAAATTGCTAGGAAGGTCACTTAGAATATTTACTGCCAAAGATGGAAGAATAGTCACATCTTATTTATTTTTTTTTTAAGAATAGTTTTATTCTTTTGCAAATGTGCGTTCCAAAGAATTATGGTAGTACACAAAAGAATGAAAAAGCTAAAAATCCTACAGCTTCAAATTCCCCAGGTAACAATTAAGTGAATAATATAACAGACATCTCTTTACTGAGGGCCTGAGGAGGGGCATTGGGGTGAGGCAGGGCAGGGGGGTGGGGCAGGAGGAAGTGGAACTGGAAGCCCTGCTGCCATTGTGTCCCTGCTCCCCCCAGGATAGATTATTCCCTGAGATAGATCCCTCTAAGACTAATGACCAGCTCAGAATCAGAGTTTGTGTCAAGCTGAATGTTTTGAATTTAGAAACTGTTCATTGACTGCCTGCTATAAGGATTAAGGAAATTATTTTTACTCCCTCCATCTCTGTTTCCCTACCTTTTTAGGTGCTTGGTATGCGTGCAGTATTCTTAGGCACAAAAGTCAGTAACAGCACATGTCAGTGCTGCTCATTCCTTTATTTCCCTGGAATTCAGCACTGCATTTTGACTTTCAGATGCAGTCTTCTATTTCAAGGAACTTCCTATTACATAAAAACATTTTTAGGGCTCTGGCTGGTGGCTCAGTGGAAAGGTACCAGCCTGTGAACCCGAAGGTCACTGGTTCGATTCTCAGCCAGGGCACACAACCAGGTTGCATACAAGGTCTCCAGCCAGGTCTGTGGCTGGAGGCAGGTGAAAGGCAACTATAGTGATGTTTCTCTCCCTCTCTGCCTCCCTTCCTTCCCCTCTAATAAAATCTTTAAGAAAAAAACAAAAAACAAAAAACATTTTTATATTTTCTGGGTTCTCTACATTTAAGATCCAACAACACTTTTGTTAGGTCACCTTGGCTCTCGGGATTCATTTCTTCTGCATTCATTGTGATTTTTTTAAAGCTCTTCCACTTTGTCAGAAATTCAGATTTTGATTATGTGCATTCTATGTTATGTTCCTAACCAGCTATGTGACCTTGGGTAAGTCACTTATTAATGCCTTGGTTTCGTAGTACCTCTGCCTCATAGATTTTCTGCAAAGATTAAATAAGGTACTACATGTTCGATTTGTGACCAGGAGAAGAGAGGAGTTAGGTGGACCAGCTCAAAGCCTTTATTAAAGGATGTTCAAGCAGGTGGCCTGAGTCTGAGCAGACTACAACCCCAAGAAAAGGGATAGAGGGATATTTTTTTTAAGATTTATTTATTTATTAATTTTAGAGAAGGGGATAGGGAGAGAGGCAGAGGAGCAGAGACATCAATGTATGGTTGACTTTCATCTGCCTCCAGCCATGGATATGGCTGGCCTGTGACCTCATTATGTGGCCTGGGTGGGGAATCAAACCAGCGACCTTTGGTTTACAGGCCAGTGACTTATCCACTGTGCTACCAGCCAGGGGTCTGTAGCATTTGTTTTCATTTCAGTGTGGTTTTTATCACCTGACTTTTCTTATTGTATTGCTTTTATGTTCTTATTAATATATTTATCTTTTATGTTTGAATTATTGTTTCTTACAGGCTAGGTTCTTGACCTCTTCTGCAAGTTCTATTCTAATTTCCCTTTTTTCCCCCGCTGGTATGTTCAGTGGCATTGTGGTTTTCTGTTGCCTTGCAGCAGTTTAAAGTAAAGTGACCTGTCCAGATATTTTCTTTGCTATGTGATTTATTGTGTGCCATTTTATTCAGGGATTACATTCTAAAGCCTGTTTGTAAGGCAGAAATTGAATATAGTTGCAGTAACTCCCACTCTTTAGCTTGGTCATGAAGAACAGAATTATCTGGTGGGTGTACACCATCCATTCATGCAGCAACTGCTTGGGCTGAGGCCCATTCTGAGTCCTGTCTAGTCTCTGTGGCTTGAAAACCATTGAGTCACCTGGGGTAGGAATGAAGTATGTATCCAGCAGGGAGTGCATCCTGTCTCAGAGGAAAATTAGCTGTCTCGAGTGTTGTTTGCTAATGTGTCAGTAGGTGCTCCCACTGACTGGCCTCCTGCCTTTAATCCTTCCCACAGCCTATCTACAGTCCTCTCATTCCTGCTCACTTGACTTTTTCCCAAATTTAGGGTATTAATACTAATTCTCAGGTTATGTTATTTTTGTGGCACCTTTGAATGGGTTGTGTTAGTGCCAGGAGCCTGTTCCACCAGTCTTTTGGTGTTTTTGCACAGCCACCTTTGTGAAGCCTATGCACGAGGTCTGCTCCTGATGAATTGTGCCTTTTGGGAGAATGATGGTACAGCTGCTGACTTTTTCCTGAGTTTCGTACATTAGAATTAGAAGAGGAAGCACTTATGTTCCAGATTTATTCCACCAAATCTCTCCTGCTTTTTTCTAGAGCAGTTTTGGGTATGCTAGGAGGATTTACTATCTAAGGTAATAGATTTTCTTCTCCTGCATGGCTACAACTTCTATATGTAATGTCTCATCTCACTGGGCTTGCCCAGCTACTCTTCTACATTCCTAGCCTCTTGCTATTTTTCAGCCTATCTTTCTCTACTGCTGCAGTTGCTGTTGTAAATCAGTTCCTGAAGTTTTCTTGAATTTAGAATAATTTCATTGTATGCAGTAAGCATAGTAATTTGTTGAATTCCATTCAACCTGATTTGAATTTTGAAAGATTATAAGATGTAGTTCCCCCAAACCTAGTAATAGGAGGATTTCTGGGTTTGTTGTTGTTGTTGTTGTTGTTTTAAGATTTTCTTTATTATTTCCTGAGAGAAAGGAAGGGATAGAAACAGAGAGGGAGAGAAACATCACTGTATGGTCACCTTTCACCTGCCTCCAGCCACAGACCTGGCTAGGGACCTGGCTTGCAACCTGGCTGTGTGCCCTGGCTGGGGAATCGAACCAGTGACCTTTGGGTTCGCAAGCTGGCAACTTATCCACTGTGCTACCAGCCAGGGTGGATTTCTATTTCTTAATACTATTTTATTTAATATTTTTATTAAGGTATATAAAATAAGTGATGTTTCTTACCTGATTTTTCTTTACTATATTATAACTTTAAAATTTCCTGCTAGGAGCCCTGGCTGGTAGCACAATGAGTAAGGCACCGGCCTGCGAACCCAAAGGTCGCAGGTTCGATTCCCCAGCCAGGGCACATATCCAGGTTGCAAACCAGGTCTCCAGTCAGATCTGTGGCTGGAGTCAGGTGAAAGGCAACCATACATTGATGTCTCTCTCTCCTTCTCTGCCTCTCTCCCTTCCCCTCTTTCTAGAAATAATGGGTGGGGCGGGGGGGAATTTCCTGCTAGGAAGGCAGTAAGAATATTTCGTATAATAGCTTCTTTGATAGCTGCTTTGTGAAAATCACTTGTCTTCTCCTATGTTCTACTATACTTGTGAGGAAATGTGAAAAGAGCAGGTGTGCTTTCATTTAGCATTTCAATGTATGAATGGAAAATCACTATAAGGTTGAATCCCTGCAAGTCATCCGGAAAGCCCTCCTCAGAACAACAGCAGCAGAAGAGCCTGGTCGAAAGCTGGTGCTCTTCTTGGTCAAGGTCCAGCTGCTCCAGATGACAGCCCTTTGATCACCTTTTCCCTTGGTTGAAATGTGGATGATAGTGTAAAAATAGTACTGAGGTTATATGAAGAATAAATGAGCTTTTTTAGAAAGATTTTTAAGATAGTATCTTGGAAGTATACAGATGTATACTCTTAAAAGTAATAGCAAAAAGTATCTGCATTTAAGGAACTTCTGGTCTTTGGAGAGGATATGTAGAAATTAATAAGCTTTGAAATCTAGGAGCTGCAGCTGAAGCTTTATGGAAGTTCTTAACAGTAGATGTTATAATTTTTTTTTTTTTAACAGTAGATGTTATTTTTTAAGTGAAGAGGAGCGCAAAGTCTTGAAAAAGTGAAAGTTAAGTGGTAATCTGATTTTTTGTTTGTTATTATCTCTGTTTTTGTGATTCAGTTTTGACTTGCATACATGGTTCATTAAGAGGTGGAAGTGATGGAAAAGTAAAAATGAAATAGAAATGGACAGAGACTTAACATGAAGTGGTGAACACACAGTACAGTATATAGATGATCTGTTGTAGAATTGTGCATCTGAAAGCTGTATAATTGTTAACCAGTGTTGCCCCAATAAATTCAATAAAAAGTAAAAAGTAAAAAAGAGTTTGTTTTCTTTGGTCAGTGGAAGAAGTCATTGAAGGGTTATTATAGAAATTTGTTAACTGTATGCATCACTGAGCAAATGTTTGAAGGTATGTTAATTTTCACAGGTGCAAAATCAGCATGCAAAAGAAGAGTCTCTTGCTGATGATCTCTTTAGGTAAAGTTGAATTACAGCTTTTTTATGAATCTTAGAAATATGTATATAAAATTCAGTTCTATTCACGTATATTAAATATTTGTTTTTCTTCTGTCCCTAGAAATAATGATTTAGTCTCTTCACCTAAAGAATGTTTAATATATGTATTTCTTTTTACTATTTGAGCACCTGTTTATTGGGTTTACTGGATATAGCTTTGAAGTTTGGAGTTGATCCTGTAAAAATTTTTCTTTTTTTGTAAGATTTTTTTTTTTAATTTCATTATTTCTAGAAAGAGGGGAAGGGAGAAAGGCAGAGGAGGAGAGAGACATCAATGTATGGTTGCCTTTCACCTGACTCCAGTCACAGATCTGACTGGAGACCTGGTTTGCAACCTGGTTGTGTGCCCTGGCTGGGGAATCGAACCTGCGACCTTTGGGTTCGCAGGCCAGCGCCTTACCCACTGTGCTACCAGCCAGGGTTGATTCTGTAAAATTTTTATGGAGGCATTCAAATAAAAAAAGGTTCCTGAGCCATGTGGATTTGGCTGAAATATTTGTGAGATTTTCAGCTCTTGAGTAGAATTATGGATGAATAGATTTTGAATTAAGACAAGGGAAGTACCAGACCATTTGTTGAATTTTAATTGTGCATATGTGAAACAAGTGGCTGGATTAGAATTTCTTTTTTTTTTTTTTTTAATTTTATTGTTGTGGATTAGAATTTCAAAGCAGGTTCTTGTGGGAGGTTTAGAAGAGTTACAATGACATTTTCAGCATTCTTACAGGCCCAACAAACCCACTCTCAAATATTCTATTGTAGGTAGATACTGATTAGGGGAGAATAACATTTTTCCAAATTTACTTATAACTAAAATGAAGATGATAATGGGTATTTGAGTCTTTTGCAGTGAATTTCATTATTGCCAAATGAATCTATGGTCAAAATGTTGAGAAACAGTGCTTATTTTTCATAAGTATTCAAATGATGCAATCTGGTTGCCCAGCTACATTTGTCTAATTACTATAGGAGAACATTTTGTGAAGTAATTATATTTTAGGTTCATCATTACTCTTTTTGTGCAAATGGTATGTTTTAATTTGGGGAGGGTGGAGCAAAGAAGTGTTTAAAACCATGCTAGAACAAATGTGAGCACATGTTTATATTTAAGTGGTTGTTTTTGTTACTTACTTTAATGTTTTTATAGATATTTTATTAATGATGCTTTATTTTTATCAATTATTATCAAAGGGATAAATAAATATAAGTAAAAATGTCAGTGAGTAATATCTGTTGCTAAGAATACAATTGGCATTCTCTGTTTGCTAACAGGTGCCTATATTTTGAAAGTCCTTTAACTTTACTATTTTTCTTGTGGTTTTCATCTTTATTGTATTTTTTTCCCATTGCAATTCCGTCTCCTTTCTTCCCACCACCGAAGGAATCACACACTGTTGTCCATGTCACTGTTGTGATTCCATTTACACTTTTGCTAAAAGCCCTTTAACTTTAAAATTGAGGAAAATGCCATCATTCACCAAGATATTATTTAACCTATTTCTTTCTTTGCAGATACAATCCTAATGTAAAAAAGAAACGA
Organism: Noctilio leporinus; assembly: GCA_004026585.1. Taxonomy (NCBI): domain Eukaryota; kingdom Metazoa; phylum Chordata; class Mammalia; order Chiroptera; family Noctilionidae; genus Noctilio; species Noctilio leporinus. Next base: position 23,752 of record PVIW01010220.1, read on the forward strand.
TAACAGAGGATTTTATAAAGAAACAATGGCAAAATGCTTTCCTGTCAAGTGTTACTTTCTGTTTCTTCTGGTATATATGCATATAGTAGATAAAGGGATTTAAGAAATGATTCTGTGGCCTGAAGTTATTAAATAAAATGCACAAAACTCCATTTTTTGTGTGTGTGACTAGTAGTATGGTTTGTTGTTTTCAATCCTTGTCATCTCATATGGTAATATTTTTTATTTTTAAATTTGTACTTTATTAGTGAGTACTTAATGTAGTCTAAAGGAATAAAAGGGTAAGGATGAAAAAGTCTCCCTTTCACCACTGTCCTCGCTATTAGTTCCCCTTCTTAGGAAAAAAAAAAATCCATGATACTCATGTCTTAAGTCTTTCCAAACATTTTCAGTGATTATTCAAATTTCTATGACTGTAATCTTACATTAACTTATAATGATAACAGATAACAAAGACAGGAAGTCAAAGCAGACCAATCTTAAAAACAAAAACAAAAAGTCACGTAAAATGGGACAAGAAACAACACTCCCCATCAAAAGGAAAAGAGGAATCCCCAGAAAGTGCTAAATGAAATACAAACTATCAGACATGGAATTAAAAATAAAGATTATAGAGAAGCTTGGTGAGCTCATCAAGCTCAAAGGAAACTGCAGACAACTCGAGGGAAACTAGGAATAGCTTCAGGAAAGGTACAAGGAACTTACTGAGAACTATATCAGCATTAAAAAAGGACATACACACCATCAGTAATAGCCAGAAGAAAGTGAAGAATACAATATCCGAATTGAAGAACATAGTGGAAGAATTTAAAGCAAATTAGAGGAAGCAGAGGATAAGGTGACAAGCTGGAGGACAATGTAGAAAATAAGTCACAGGAGTGCAACAAAATGAAAAAGAATAAAGACATTTTAAGAGATCTGCAGTACAACATGAAATGTAATAATATTTGTATCATAAGGATACCAGAAGGCGAAGAGGAGCAAGGAATAGAAAACCTGTTGGAAAAGGTAATGGTAGAAAACTTCCCTAATTTGGTGAGAGAAAAAGTCATACAAGTACAGGAAGCACAGAGGCCCACTCTAAGATACATCATAATTAAAACAGCAAATTTCAGAGACAAAGAGAGGATCCTAAAAGCAGCAAGAGAGAAACAGCTAACAACATAAAAGGAGGCTCCAGTTAGGTTATCAGCTGATTTCTCAACAGAAACATTACAAGCTAGAGGTAATGGTAAAAAATATTCCAAGCAATGAAAAACAAAGGCTTACAACCAAGACTACTTTAACCAGGAAGGCTGTCAATTCATAATGGGAAGTGAAATAAGGAGTTTCCCAGACAAAAAAAAAAAAAAATGGGCTAAAAGAATACATCTTCACCAAACCAGCATTGCAAGAGATGCTAAAGTGACTGCTTTAAGAAGACGAAGAAACAAAGCCCTGGCTGATGTGGCTCAGTGGATTGGTGCCAGCCTACGAACCCAAAGGTCGCTGGTTTGATTCACCAGTCAGAGCACCAGGTTGCAAGCCTGGTCTCCAGCCAGGTCCTTAGCTGGAAGCAGGTGAAAGGCAACCATACCTTGATGCTTCTCTCCCTTTTTCCCTCCCTCCCTGCCCTTTCTGAAAATAATAAAATCTGTAAAAGTGAATATATAAAATAAAAAATATTTTTTAAAAAGAAGAGACAGACAGGAACACAGGTACAAGGAGGGAAAATGACAGTAAGTACTTATCAATAATAACCTTAAATGTAAATGGATTAAATGCACCAATCAAAACACATAGGTGAATGGATAGGAAAACATGAACCATATATATGATGTCTATAAGAGACATTAGAAAAAAGATCCACACAGACTGAAGCTGAAGGGATAGAAAAAAACTCTTCAAGCAAATGGACATGAAACAAGGCTGGAGCAGCAATACTTATGTCAGACAGAATAAATTTTATAACAAAGGCCATAAAAACAAAGGGTGTTTAATAATACTTAAGAGAACAATCCATAAAGAACATATAACCTTTGTAAACATATATACACCAAACATAGAAGTACCCAAATATATAAGGAAAATCTTGGAAGACTTCAAGAAGGATATTGACAGCAACATGCTCAGAGTAGGGGATATTAGCACCCAATTATCAACATTGGAAAGCTCTTAGGAAGAAAGAAACAACAAGAATATTGTGGTATTGAACAGCACTCTAGATCAAATGGACTTAATTGATACATACAGAAGTTTTCACCAAAGAAGCAAAATATACAAAATATACATTCTTTTCTTTGAATATACATTCAAAGAAGCAAAATGCACATGGAATATTCTCAAAGATAGACCACATGGTAGGCCACAAACAAACCTCCACTAATGAAAAAAATGGAAATTATATCAAACATCTTCTCAAATTACAATAGCTTGAAACTAGAAACCAACCTCAAGGAAAAACAAAAACATTCTAATTTATGGAGATGGAATAACATGCTATTAAATAATGAGTGGGTTAACAGATCAAGAAAGAAATTAAAAAGTTTCAGGAAACCAATGGAAATAAACACACAACACCCCAAAACCTATGGGACATAGCAAAGGCAGTTCAGAGCAATACAGGCCTACCTAAAAAGTTAGAAGCTCAAATAAACATCCTAACCATAAAGCAACAAGAACTAGAGAAACAGCCCTGGCTGGTGTGGCTCAGTGGATTGGTGCCAGCCTATGAATCCAAAGATCATTGGTTTGATTCCCCAGTCAGGGCACATAACCAGGTTGCAAACCAGGTCCTTAGCTGGAAGCAAGTGAAAGGCAACCATATGTTGATGATGCTTCTCTCTCTTTCCTCCCTCCGTGCCCTTCTTTCTGAAAATAATAAGATCTTTAAAAAAACAAACAAACTAGAGCAACAACTAACAAAGCCCAGAGCAAGTAGAAGGAAAGAAATAAGATCAGAGCAGAACTAAATGACATAAAACAATTCGAAGGATTAATAAATCCAGGAGCTGGTTTGAAAAGATAAAATTGATGCACCTTTAACCAGACTCATAAAGAAAAAGAAAAGGACCTAAATAAAATTAGAAACGAAAGAGGGGAAATCACAACTGATACCACAGAAATACAAAGAATTATAAGAAATTACCAGGAACAACTATGTGACAAGAAACTTTTGACAACCTGGTTTATGTGGACCAATTTCTGGAAACGTGATCTTCTAAAATTGATTCAAGAAGAAGCAGAAAGCCAGAATAGACCAATAACAACTAGTGAAATGGAAACAATAATCAAAAAACTCCCAACACACAAAATCTGCAGACCGATGGCTACACAGGTAAATTTTACCAAACAAGTGAAAAACTGCTATTCTCAACCTATTCCAAAAAGTTCAAGGAAAGGAAGACTCCCAAAGTTTCTATGAGGCCAGTAGTATTCTAATCCCAAAACCAAGTCAAGACACAACAAAGAAAGAAAACTACAGGCTAATATCACTGATGAACATAGATACTAAAATGCCCAACAAAATATTGGCAAATTGATCCAGCAATACATTTGAAAGATCATAAACCATTATCATGTGGGATTCATTCCAGTGGTTCAAGCATGGTGTAATATTCACAAATCAATAAATGTAATATACCACATAAACAAAATGAAAGACAAAAACCAGATGATCATATCAACAGATACCAAAAAGGCATTTGATAAAGTATAGCACCCATTTATGATAAAAAATACTCAGCAAAGTGGAAATTGAGCATACCTCAACATAACAAAGACCATATATGAAAAACCTGCAGCCAACATCATACTCAGTGGGCAAAAGCTAAAAGCTCTCCCCCTAAAATCAGGAACAAGTCAAGGATGTCCACTCTCCCCACTTCTATTCAACATTGTTTTGGAAGTTCTAGCCACAGTGATCAGGCAAGAAGAAGGAATCCAAGGCATCCAAATTGGAAAGGAGGAAGTAAAACTCGTTATTTGCAGATGACATGATAATGTACATAGAAAACTCTGTAGATTGCACCAGAAAACTAACAGATAAAGGAATATGGCAATATAATTGGATATAAAGTGAATATTCCAGAAATGGAGGGCATCTTTGTACACCAAGACTATAAAATCAGACATAGGAATTAGGTAATAAATTCCATTTATTATAGCAACAAGAAAAAAAGTACATAGGATTAAACTTAATCAAGGAAGTAAAAGACCTGTGCTTAGAAAACTATAGAACACTGAAGAAAAACGTTGAGGAAATTACAAATAAATAGAAGCATATGTGGGGGACCCCAACCTGCAGTAAAATTCCCTGGTGCCATGGATGAAACAAACCATCCCAAACCACTCTGTGTAAGGGGAAGAAGATCTGGCCAGTGGCTCAAGGACAGAGACCCAGTTCTTTCTTCCCAAGGGACTTTTATTGAAAGGGGTAAACTTAGAGGCATGGGGCTTGTCAATCAATGCTAATTACAGGGAAGAGGAAAAACAAGTGAGGGGACAGGGAGATCTCACTCTGGTCAGGATGTGCATTCAAAGTTAAAAAAACTTATGTAGTTGATATCACAAAGGATCAGGCAAGGTGAGAGAATAGACTGGGCTTCATAGTAACTAAAGTATTTACCCATAATCTAGTCTCCATCTCCCCAAGGCCACTGGTTTTACATGAAAACATGTATGTACCCAGCATTCCCAGCCTTCCAGTTGGGACTTACAGGTTTAGCCTGGCCCACATGAGACTCCAAGTTTCTTTTGTTCCCAGGAGGGCCCCAACATCTTCCTCCTTTTTTATTTGATATCACCAATGATGCCTAACACCTGTTTCTCGTGAATGTGGTCTCGCAGAAACAATTTGCAGATACATCTTAAAATGCACAATATTATAATAATAAACAGGCATATAGCAGCTTTCATTACCCATACTTTTAGAATAAGCCTATTAAACCAGGTTTTTGGGTTCAGTCCTTGGTGGTTGTCACCAAATTTGGAAAATACTTTGACTAAGTCAGTTTTTTAATGTCCTTAAGTTGCTGTAATTCCACAACTGCAGTTTGCCTTTCAGGTTGGTGGAAAATGGTCCCTGCTGAATCACAGGTAAGGCATCGACAGGTGGCACAAGCACCCTGCTGTTCCCCCAGCCATATTACTGCAGATTCTATGGCTGAGAGTTGGGTGAGGATCTCCTGGTCAATTCTCATCTGCTGGAGCATTCCCTGAGTGGTATTACTGAGAAGAATATCAACAGTATGAGCAGTTTGAACTGATTTTACTAGAGCAACTCTAGCTGCAGTCGCAGTGGCAGCAATGACAGTGGCAGAAATAATACATGCAATAAGCATGCCAAGAAACCTTTCTACTTTAACCTTGGAGCCTGCCCTGTTAAAGGGCCACTAATGCTCCAGGATCTTGCCATTGGCGAGTGATGTTGAAAGGTAACCAGATCTCTGTCGGCGGAGCAAAAACAGTAGTGAGCTTAAGTTCTGTTACATTCGTATGAGTGAGGCAACTGGCATAGATGGCTCCAGTGCAACTATTAGCTCCTTCGTTAAATTCTAATTGGGGAGATTCTGGTAAGGCCAGGAACACATAAGGGTGTGAGGTACACATCATAACCCAGGTGTTACTAATTTTGTCAGTAGAATAATATCCCCTTCTACTTTTTGCATCCTTGATGTATCGAAGCCAGGCAACAGTCCTTTCAATAAAAGGCATCCCAGTTTTCCAGGTTTAATATGCCAAGGACTAGAATGATTTAACACATTTGGCTCTTAGTATGGGGGCACCTGTTCCTCTGCCATACCAACCCAGACAATTATACTTGGTGTCCGGCTTTGCAGGGACTTAAGTGTATGCTATGGTGCCCTCAACCTTTCATTTTGCACCCCACTAGTGGGGTGTTGTAGATGTTAGTTAAGGAAGGATGCTGATCTGGACACAGGGTCCAAGAAACCAGGCCTGAAAGCTTAGTCTCTTAATTTATAGAGGGTCACCTGGTGGCTCCATACTGTCCCCATTCATTTCTCCTGTGAAGCCTACAGCCCCCATCAAGGAGATGTTGGCTTCAGTTCTCTCACTCTGTATGGTAGAAGCATACCACTTAGAAATTATTGGCAAACAGATCCGGAAGGGTGGAGTAACAGGTAGACATTGGTAGTATCCTCAGGGACCCATAGCCTTTCTATGGTGCCTTTCTTCTAAGGATTCATTAGGAGGAAGCCAATTTCCCCCAGTCCATTTAGTCATTGGGAAGTTTAGGTTCTGTATTCCACCCGGTATGAAGCTTACACTGGTGCATCAAGGATATGGCTCCAATACACGATTGATCTATGAGGAGGCCATCCTGGAACTGCCAAGATATAACAAGATGGTGAGAATTAAAACAATCTTAGCAGAATTAGCTGATACTGCGGAAAGATATGCTAGAAATTATTTTCTGGGGTGTCTGACCCTATTATTAGTCATAACCTTGGACCTGTGTTAAGGGCCTTCAAATCCCCGTTACTTCATGGGGCTCAGATGTGGCTTCAAGGCCTGTCAGCTGGTCCCCCTTCCTCCATCAACAAGTTCTGGTCCTCTGATGTCTGTCAGCATCATCTCTGCTAGCTGGTCTATCATTTCCTCGAGATCCCAGTTCCTGTTGCTTTGTGTTGGGTTATGGTAGGGTTTCACTCATTTGGCTGGAACTCACACAGGTCCTGTGGGGGACAGAACATGAGCATACCCTCTTTCCCATATTAGTGAATCAGCTTGTCCTGCCTATGTTTCTATTCCTACAGGCTTTCTATATAATACTAATGGGTGGCATCCCTTATCTTCTGATTTATATTGGCAAGGGATGTTTTTCAACTGCTGAAGTAAGGGAATTATTATAATTTTTAAAAAGTTTAAAAATTACAGGTATACAAACAACAATAAAATTAAATTTAAAAAAAATTATAGGCATACATTGCTAGCATAATTAGGCTCCTAGAGGAGAAGCCCATACTCCCCCTTTTTTATTAAGAAGAGTTTTAAAAGTATGATGGTCTTGTTCAACAATAGCATGGCTTGTGGGATTATATGGGATGCCAGGTTTATGTTGAATTTTCTAAGTTTTATAGAGAACTACCTTTTGAAAGGTGGTGACACTTACTATAGTGACAGCTTAGTTATTGTCTTTTGCTATGGGCCTAGGAAGGCCTGTATGGGAGCGAATATGAGTGACAAATAGGCTATGCTCCATTCTAATGTAGTGAAACTACAATTTTTATAGTATTTTAAAAAGTGGAATTTTTGAAAACCTATTTACTACACAGATATACAGCACTAAGCATACATTCTATTTTATTAAAATTATATACTTTTGCCCTGGCTGGTGGCACAGTGGATAAGGCACCGGCCTGCAAACCCAGAGGTCGCTGGTTCAAATCCCAGCCAGGGCAACATAACTAGGTTGCAAGCCAGGTCTCCAGCCAGATCTGTAGCTGGAGACAGGTGAAAGGCAATCATACGTTTATGTCTATCCCTTCCCCTCTCTCTGAAAAATAATAAATCTTAAAATTATATACTTTGAATTTTCTTTAGGAAGCCTAATTATTTTAGATTATCCTTTAATAAATTATTAAAAATATGAAAAGACTTAAGAAAATATGTGACTGGAATGAGTGTAGTAGCTTATCAGGTGGATAGACATACATGCAATAAGAAAACTTGAGCAAAATGGTTAATTTATATAATGACCTACAAATTTTGTCTTGAAGACCTTAACTGGAATAGGAAACTTATCCTGATATTTACTAAAATTGTATTTCTATATGTATGCAACACTTCTTGTACTTACCTAAGTATATGCATACTGCTTGATAGATTTTAATTTGAAATATTAATACTAGAATGGGAGAGTTATGGGGTTAAACAGTGACAGCTATTATACTTTGGGAGGGAGCTGGTACCCCCACTTTCTGCTTTGAGACTAGACTTGAGAAAGAGAAAAAGGTTTTATTTTTGGTGATTACTGCATTCCTTCAGTGTACTGTATATCAAAGTGGGCTATTTTATTATTCAATGACCTTGATAACTTACAGAGGCTATGGAAGAAGCAGGGCAGATAGTAAGCTTGACATGGCTTGTTTCTGGGGCTACAGCTTCTAGGTTTAAAATTTGTCCTGTTTTAAATATTAAATTCATGCCCTGGCTGGTGGCACAGTGGATAAGGTGCTGGCCTGCGAACCCAAATGTTGCTGGTTCGATTCCCCAGCCAGGGCACATAACCAGGTTGCAAGTCAGCTCTCCAGCCAGATCTGTAGCTGTAGGCAGGTGAAAGGCAACCATATGTTGATTCTCTCTTCCCCCTCCCCCTCCCTCTCTCTCTTCCTCTCCCTCTCCCTCCCTCCTTACCATCTTTAAATAAAAAAAAGAATGGATGGTACCTTTTTTCCTTCACACTTTAGGGAGGGAAAAAATGCTTCAATATTGTTTATAATTTACCAAATTGCTTTAAGAAAATAAGTGTCTAAAACTTAGTAATATTTTGAATAAAGATGTAAGAAAAATATTTAGTTCATTTAATCTCAAATGCTGGAAAATTTTACTTTCAGGTAACTACTAATAAGCTTAGTAATTAAGCTTAGAAGCCTGGAAGGGATGACCCACCCCAAATACAGGTAATTAACCATAAGCAGTTCCACCTTTGTGCCTTAGGAGGAAACCTTGGCCCAGGATACAAAGACAGAACAGCTGCAACTTTGATTCCACCACTGTTTTCTCCTAATTCTAAAGCGTCTATAATAAAGCACCTATAAGGATTCAATTCCAAGTTTTATTTGTGGGTTTTTGGTAGATGATAGGTGGCAACAACACAGACTTGGGTCTCAGGCCTCTGACTAGGCTTGAGTTTAAAACCGACACTTTTTTCCTTTCCCCCTCCCACTCTCTTTGAAGGCAAGTCTCCCGCTGCTGTGCGTTGACCTTTTTTTTTTTTTTTTGCCATGCATGAAATGTGACATGTTAAACTTCTGTAATTTATATATTAGGCAAAACACAGTATCTTAAAAGGAGATAACTTTTTAGAAAAACTTTACCTTATTAGAATTATAAATGGCAGTATTAGAATTTAGTAGTGTTTCCTTATTTGATAAAAGCCTTCCAAGTATTTTAAAATGCAGTTAACCCAATTAAATAAATTCTTGAGACATTTCAAGGTGTCTTTGAAATGCCCCAAAGTAGAAGGAAAAAGTTCTTTAAATTTTAAACCTTGGAAATCTTGACAAGCAAGGAAAATGCACTATGAAATTTGGCTTTTTGGTAAATAAAGGAAAAAAACTTTTTGATTTTCCAGCACATGCTGCCTTTCATAGGTGACTTTGTATCATGGAGGTTGCTTTGTTACAAGGTGGTGGCAATGCCACTTGTTACCAGGCCCAGGTGCGGGCCCCTTGCACTCACAGGGGCAGAAGCAACACACAGGGCGGTGGTGAAGCCTTTGTTCCCAAGGTCAGAGCAGTGGAGGTGGCGGCAGCGCAACTGGCTCTATTCAGCCCCAGCAAGGGCTGCAGCCAGTCTTTAGGTTTCTGTTTCCATTTTAATTTCTCCCAGACCTTTTAAGTCTAAAGACCGCCTGTCAGAAAACCAAGGGCAATGACCTTTCACAACCTTTAAAAGTACAATTAAAGTTTTTTCCTTTATTTTGCAACCCGAGTATTTGAGCAATTGTTGAACTACTCAGAAATAAGTTTCCTGTTTCTTAAAAACTGCATTTCTCATGTTTCCTTGATGCCAAAAATGCTGCAGAAGGACTTGCTTCAGTTTACTGTTTCTTTCCTCTGAATTCACACTTACTAGAGCTTTCCAGGGAGTAATGTAATAGGCACAGATGTGCTGCTTGTGGGGAGCTTCCAAGGGAGTTGTCCCTTGGCCATCCAGTCTCCTTTCACATGTCTTAGGTGCTATCCTGGGCACACATGGTACCCAGGAGGGCTCCAGGAGCTTGGAGAGCCAATCCTTATGCGCTCCTACCTTGGGGAACCAGAAAGCAATTACTGATGAGGTGGGAGTCTTTATGAGCCCCTGCACATTTCAGGGATTGACTCCAGATACCTTCGCAAGACCCTGACATGTGCACAGGGTGCTCCGTCACCCGAGTCGAAGGGGGGAAATGTCTCACGTTTTCGGTGTTTTATCAAATTGCCTCAACACTCATCAAGTCCTATAAATCTGAGGTGGAATGGAGGAATACTGAGGAAAGAAACAAACTGAAATGGCTGGCAAAAAACAACTGAAGATCTTCCCTTATACTGTGAGCACACCCGGCGGAATTTACCTCAAGGGTACCACTGTTCCTTACCTTGGAATGATGGCGCCTTTTTTCCCAATTTGGATGTGCTCTCCACAGCTTAGCTTGTAGCTTTTCCTATGCAAGTGCAGACTGAAGGTGTGTCTGTCCTTCATGCCCCACGTACTGAGCACCAGGAATATGGGGGACCCCAACCCACAGTAAAATTCCCCCAGTGCCACATGAACTGTCCCAAACAGCTCTGTGTAAGGGGAAGAAGATCTGACCACTGGCTCAAGGACAAAGGCCCAGTTCTTTCTTCCCAAGGGTCTTTTATTGAAAAGGATAAACTTGGAGGCTTGTAGCCTGTCAATGCTAATTACAGGGAAGGGGAAAAACAAGTGAGGGGTCAGGGAGCTCTCATTCAGGTCAGGATGTGCATTTAAAGTTAAAACACTTCTGCAGTTGATACCACAAAGGATCAGGCAAGGTAAGAGAACAGGCAGGGCTTCATAGTAACTAATGTATTTACCCATGATCTAGTTCCGGTTCCCCCAGGGCCACTGGTTTTACATGGAAACATGTATGTACCCAGCATTCCCGACCTTCCAGTTGGGACTTACAGGTTTAGCCTGGCCCACATGAGACTCCAGGTTTCTATGTTTTTCCCAGATGGGTCCCAACAAGCATATACCATGTTCATGGATGGGAAGAATTAACATTAAAATGGCCATAGTACCCAAAGCAATTTATAGATTCAGTACAATCTCTGCTAAAATACCAATGATACATTTCAAAGATCTAGAAAAAATACTTCAAAAATATACATGGGGACAAGAATGACCACAAATAGCCACAGCAATCTTGAGAAAGAAATACAAAGGAGGAGGAATCACAATACCAGATACCAAACTATATTATAAGGCCACTAATCAAAAAGGTCTGGTATTGGCATGAGAATAGACGTATAGATCAATGCAACATAATAGCCCATAAATAAACCCAGGTCTCTATGGTCAATAAATATTTGATGAAGGGGGAAGGAGCATAAAATGGAGTGAAAATAGCTCCTTCAACAAGTGGTGTTGGGAGAACTGGAAAGGGACCTGCAATAAAATAAAACTAGACCACCAATTTATACTTTGCACCATACACCCTAATAAATTCCAGATGGATTAAGGACTTAAACATAAGCCATGCCACCATAAAAGTCCTGGCAGATAACATAAGCAGTAAAATTGCAGATATCCCATGCTGAAATATTTTCACTGATATTTCTCCTAGGACAAGGTAAAGGAACAAATAAACAAATGGGGCTACATCAAATTAAAAGATTTCTGTACAGCTAAAAAATATCAGCAAGATGAAAAGGGACCATGTGGGACTTCATCCACATGGTAATCATTTGCCAATGATACCTCAGAGGATTTGATTTCCAAAATACATTTAAAAATGTATAGCACTGAAGACCAGGAAGACAGACAACCCAATTTAAAATGGGCAAAGGGCCTAAATAGACACTTCTCTGAGGATATGCACATAAAAGGGCCCATTGGCATATGAAAGAATGCTCAACATCACTAGACATCAGAGAGATGCAAATTAAAATCACAGTGTGATACCACCTCATATCTCATGCAGAATGACCATCATTAACAAATCAACATACAACAAGTGCTGTCCATGATGTGGAGAAAAGGGAACCCTTGTGTATTGGTGGGAATGCAGATTGGTACAGCCACTGTGGAAATCAGTATGGAATTTCCTCAAAAAAACTAAAAATAGAACTGCCTTTTGACCCAATGATTCCATTTCTAGGATTATACTTGAAGAATCCTGAAACACCAATTCTGAAGAACCTATGCACCCCTATGTTCATAGCAGCGCTATTTACAATAGCCAAGTGCTGGAAACAGACTAAGTGTTCATCAGTGGATGAACGGGTCAAAAAACTTTGGTACATTTATATAATTAAATACTAGTCAGCAGAAAGAAAGAAGGAACTCTTACCTTTTGGGACAGCATGGATGGAACTGTACAGTATAATGCAATAAGCCAGATACTAATACCATATGATCTCACCTAATACAGGATACTTATGAACAAAACAAACAAGCAAGCAAAATAGAACCAGAGGCATGGAAACAGGAACAGACTGACAGTGTTCAGAGGATAGGGGGTTGGGGGAGGAAGAGATAATGAAAGGGAATAGTTTAGTCAAGGAACTAGTATAAATGAAAAAAAAAAAAAAAGATAACAGCATACACAGATTGCACCTTCCTCTTTTTCACTGCATAGATTGGAACAAAATTTTATTTTTGGTTCTTTTCCATTATGCAAGTAGTCTCACCCAACCTGAAGCAAGCCAAATGAAATGGCTTTCAATGGTGGTAAGATGTCGCCATATATTCTGGTACTGGAAACTGGAGACAGTGTGGAAGACTTCATCAAGCTTGTGGGAGAAACCTATTGGATGCTTTTACTGAGTTGAGTGTCCCTCTGTTTTAAGATACCTAGATTTTGAATATGTTAAGTACAAACAGTAAGACTGTCTTCTTTCTACCTTAAAGGGAGATGGTAATGTGACAACTTAACAGTACATTAAAATTATGGTATAGTCTTTTTATCTTTCTGAAGACTGGTGCATTTTGTCCTAGGAAGCAGAACAAGGTTTTGATGCTCACTGAAAGCTTTCTGATGTCATATAGGTTCTACTAACCTGATAAGCCTACCTGTGTAGGTTACTAGAGCATAGTATGAAAAATGGCCCATAATGCAATTTGTGCTCTTTCTGGGTCTTTCTGGAAGCTTCAGTTTTCCTTCATATCCAGTCAAGGGAAATCGCCACATTTAAGTATCTGGCTAAAATAATTAGATCAGCCCTCAGAACATACGCTGTTTCCTTTCAGGAGATAGTCTGTAAATGTCTTAGCTTTGCTTCATTAGCCCTTCAAGATTTTTGTTTAGGAAACATTAAATATGAACTATATACACGCATGCCCTCCAGACACTGAATCTTTGGATTCATGAGTGATGGTTTTCTGCTCTCTGGAAAATGACAGTCTGAGTCTTTATAACTCCTTTAAGTCTGTTTAATATAGGAAGAATTGTTAAACAGATGAAAGGAGTCTATCACTGCTTTGCCTGGGCCCTGCAGTGCTGCACAGTTTCCTAATGCTGTTAGCTCTGCCTGTGCAAACTCAGTCAGTCCTACTTGGAAAGCTGTGTACCTTTCCCCTAACTCTCTTGGGGGCATTTTTCTAGGCCTTTATGGGTTTTAGGGAAAAAAAGGGCCAGTATATAAAGTTGCTACCTCTCTTTCTTCATTAGATGAATGGGAATTATGCCCCCATTTCTAGCCTGGGGCTTTACAAAATGGGGTTCAGCTCTGTCTCCTTCCTGATGGCAAGGAGAAGGTAGCCTGGCCTTGGGTCACAATCTCACAGTGGTCCATTTCCCAGCAGCACTTTTAGAATACCTGTCCTTCTTCGCTTTCTTTGGGCATAACTGTACTCCAGGAATATCTCCTTTCAAGACTTCATCCCAATTCCACAACTGAAGAAGTCTTGTGGTTGGTCACACAAGTGGGAGTCTCCATTTCCTTATTTGAATGATGATGATCCAAATTCTTTCTTAAGGGATTGAAGCAAGGTGAGGCTTAGGCAGTGTTCTCCCTCATGTAACATGGCTGTCTTTGTAATTTGCTATTGAACATTAACACCCTTTTTGTCAGGCAGTCAACTGAGTTTATAGGCATAATAGTAGTATTAAGTCACTGCTTCCTTTTACTAGAATATGATGAAGGTTGAGCAGATGTAGTGAAAAGAATTTTTACTTGTATAAACCATGGAACTGAATGTCAGTCAGACCTGTCACTGTACAAGCTAGCCTCCCAAACTAGGAATATGTTTCTAAAGTTGGTTTTATTAGTAAATTACAAGACTTTTAACTATTGGCTAGAAGATACAGAGTTTACTCAGTAGGATGTGAGGGAATCATAGAAAATGGACTATATGCTCTCCATTTATCAGGTAAGAAATATAATGGACAGATTAATATTGGTCTCTATCATGTCCACAGTCCCTTCCTACCTACACCAGTAGTGAGTTCTCCTGTCTGTAAACACTAGTATTGGCAGGGTCCTTCCTTTTTACCCATTGTATTGGGTGTGTAGTGATGTCTCATTTTAGTTTTAATTTGCATTTCCCTAATAACTATAATTGAGTTCTAAAAGTTCTTTACATATTATGGATACAATTCTTTTGTTACATATGAATAAGAATATTTCTCTTAATCTAATTTATTTTCACATTTCACTGTTTTTCCGTATGATGTCTTCACATGAACAGATGCTTTAAATTTTGATAAGGTCAAATTTGTCCATTTTTAAAATTTTTTCTTGGTATTTTAGTACCCTAAAATATTTACTCCAGTATCAAGGTTTCAAAAATATTCTGCTATAGTCTATAAACTATATTTTAATATTTGTTTTATTCACTGTGAATTAATTTTTTGAAGATGGTGTGAAATCTGGGTCAGGGTTCATTTTATTATTCCTATGGGTAGCCAGAATAACACCATTTGTTGAAAGAATTGTCATTTCTTCATTAAATTTCCCTGACAACTTTGTAAAAAAATTGAATAATTATATGAAGGTGGGTCTGTTTTTGGATTCTGTACTGTACATATGTTTGTCCATCCTTACACTCATATTGCACTATCTTGGATTACTAAAGTTGTTGAGTATGTCTTCAAATCAGGTACTATAATTCATTGAAGCATGTCAATTTCTATTTAAAAATTGGTAGGATTTTAACTGGGATATAATAAATCTAGAACTAGATTAGGAAAGAATGGACATCTTTGGAATATTCAGTCTTTCAATCTGTATTGTGATGATTAAAAATAGACAAAAGACCTGAACAGACATTTCTCCAAGGAGGACATAACAAAGGGGCCCATAGGCATATGAAAGGATGTTCAACATCACTAGCCATCAGAGAGATGCAAATGAAAACCACAATGACATACCACCTCACACCTGTCAGAATGGCCATCATTAACAAATTAACAAATTAACATGCTGGGGAGGATGTGTAGAAAAGGGAACCCTCATGCATTGTTGGTGGGAATACAGACTGGTGCAGCCACTATGGAAAACAGTGGAATTTCCTCAAAAAACTAAAAATGAAACTGCCTTTTGATCTAGCAATTTCACTGCTGAGATTATACCTGAAAAATCCTGAAACATGAACTCAGAACCTATGCATCCTTATGTTCATAGCAGCGCTATTTACAATAGCCAAGTGCTGGAAACAGCCTAAGTACCCATCAGTGGATGATGGATCAAAAAGCTTTGGTACATTCACACAATGGAATACTATACAGCAGAAAGAAGGAAGGAACTCCTACTTTTTGCAACAACATGAATGGAACTGGAGACTATTATGCTCACTGAAATAAGCCAGTCAGTGAAAGATAAATACCATATGACCTCACCTAATACAGAAGACTGATGAACAAAACAAACAAGCAAAATAGAACCAGAGGCGTGGAAACAAGGAACAGACTTTCTTTGTGCAGAGGGGAGGAAGGAGGGGAAGAAAGCGGCAAAGAAGGGGAACAGTTTAGTCAAGGAACTACTGTAAATGACCCATGACCCATGGACTTGGACTGCAGGGTAGGGATTGACTATGAGAGAGGGAATGGGCTGGCCAGGGCAGGGAAGAGCAATGGGGGAGGGGAGGAAATAGGACAACTAATAGAACAACAATAAATAAAAATAAAATAGTAATAAAAATTCAGTCTTCCAATCTGAGGGCCTAACACATCTGTTTATTTCCTTAGATGTTTAATGTTCTTCAGCATTATTTTATAGTTTCAGTATAGAGGTTTGTACATCTAGTTTAAATTTATTCCCAAATATTTAACATTTTTCTACTATTGTAAATGGTACTTTTAAAAATTTACTTTTCTTTGATGGTATTGCTTATATATGGAAATGCATATATATTTATGTTTTGTATATTGAATTTAGAGGCCAAGAACATACTAAACTCACAAAATTTAGAATTTTTTTTGTGGGTTCCTTAAGATTTTTAAAAATTCTGTAGGTATAAAATTGTTTAAAATACCCCTGTATTAAACTTTTAAAGTCTGAATAATTTACAGTGATGCCCCTCTTTTCATTCTTGTTTTCAGAGATTTGTGTTCTCTTTTTCTTCATCAGTCTGACTTTATCAGTTCTGTTTTAAAGAATTATTATGATGGGGGACTCAAATATTGGAAAATTTTAGTTCCAGGTAACAGCTAATAAGCTTAGTTTTTTTGCTATTGAGTTGTATGAGTTCTTCATATATTTTGGATATTAACCCTTCATCAGATATGATTTACAAATGTTTTTTTACATTCTTTGTTTTATTAATGGTTTCCTTTGATGTGCAGAAGCTCTTTAGTTTGATGTAATCCCACTTGTTTATTTTGATTGCCTGTGTTGTCAAAATTCAAAAAAATTATTCCCAAGACCAGTGTCAAGGAGCTTTTCTCCTATACATTCTTCTAGGAGATTATGGCTTCAGGTCTGAACATTCAAGTTTTTAATCCATTTTGAGTTGATTTTTGTATATGATGGAAGATAATGGTCATTTTGGTTTGTTTTTTAATTATTATTTTTTATATGTGGCTCTCCAATTTTCCCAACACCATTTATTAAAGAGACTACCCTTTCCCCATTGTATATTCATGACAAAATAATTAATTTTGTCAAAAATTAATTGACCATAAATGCATAGCATTATTCCTGGGGTCCATATTCTGTTTGATTGATCTATGTGTTTTTGTGTGCCAGTACCACTCTCTTGTTTATTTTAACATTGTAATATACTTTGAAATCAGGAAGTGTGATGCCACTAGCATTTATTGCTTAAGACTCCCTTGGTTGTTTGCAGCTTTTTGTGCTTCCATACAAAGTTCAGGATTATTCTGCTTATATGAAAAATACTGTTGGAATTTTGATAAGAATTGTATTGAATCTGTACACTGCTTTTAGTGCTTTGGACTGTCAGAGTTCCCCTGAAACAGCGGCGGGGTGTGGAGCCCTGAGAAGGCCAGGCCAAGCCTGTAAGACCTGACTGGAAAATTGGGAAAGCTGGGTGCAGACAGGCCCCTATGCTGTAACTAGGGGACCCTGGTGGGAACCTGGCCATGGGAATTTTCTATACAGTCTTTGAAACTAACAAACTTCCTTGTTTACTGTAACCACAGCAGATGTTAAACTTTAACCCATATGTAACCTTACCCTCCCTGTTTTTATGAGCCACCTGGAATCCTTGGTTTCTTCTTATCCAGCTGACCATGTCCTGGGGCAAGACCTCCATGCTCTTTCTATTGTGGTTTAAACACAATAACTTTTATTCTATAGAGCATTCTCCCTTCATCATGATATATACGTGCACCCCCTACTTTAGTTACCCAATAAAGGTCTTGGGAGAGAGGTGCTTGAGGCCTTTGTCTGTCAGATACTGGCCAGCCTTCTCTCCCGCAGCAGAAGCTGCCTGAGAAGCATTCATTTTATCCGTGGAACCTAAAGACCTCTGCAGGACGGAGGTCCTCCACATTGGGCATTTATTTCACCCCCTTTTTCTCCTTCTGGGTAACCTATAGTGTATATATATATTAGTCTGGTTGATGATGTCCCATAAATCCCTTAAGCTATTTTCGCTCTTTTTTTTTTCCTTTACTTCTCTGGTTGTTTAGAGTTACCATATTTCAGGTGGACTCCTTAAACATTGGGGCACTAGATGTTGGTCTAAACTCTTCACTCCTAAGAAGTTGGGAGTTCCTTCCTGTGTTGGAGTTGAGTTTTATGGAAAGAGTGCATCTCAGCCTTTTCTACTCCTTTGAATGTGGGCTTTTTCTTAATTCATCTAATATATCACAGTGGCTTGGCTAGTTTCTGGATTTCTTTCAGAGGGACTTGTTCTGTGTGTATCTGTAGATTCAGTATGCATTTTAGGAGTTCAGTTCAAGAACCACCATCCTATGTTAGCAACTTGGACCAGAACTTCCCTTTATATAGCTTAAAACAGTAATTCAGTTCACATACATTCAAGATTGGTTTGTCTTCCAAATTCACTAAATACCTCTTTATTTTGAAGTGTGTATCTTCTATATCTAACATCTGTTTTAGATACTCTAGATCTACGGTATTTTAATTACTTTTTCTCCTGGTGATGCCACATTTTCTTCACAACTAAAATTTTTTTTATTGCATTAGATTATGAATCCAGTGGTATCTTACTTTAAAGATTGCTTTGTGCTAGCAGGTGGTTGATTGTCATCAGCTTGATCCTTTTTATGTTTAGTATTAGGCTAACATGGATTTAGAGTAACCATATTCCCAAGGTCTAACCTTTTTGGGTCTCAGTTAAAATCTCTGGTGTTCTGCAAGGTCTTGGTACTCTGGGTGAACCAAACTGCAATGTCTTATAGAACTGTATACCTACAAAATGCCCATTCACCCCCACCCTACCATTACTGATCTCTGGCAGGCCTTATGGTTTGCCAGCCTGTACTGTTTATTATTGAGGAAGATTTAAGAATAGTACAGTGCAAATACAGTGGCATAAGTAAACACAGCTTGCCCCCTTATACAACCACATCAAAATTACAACTAAAATGTAGAGCAACCATCACTCAGAATTCAGAATCAAGTTGAATGGAGGTCTCACAACTATGGAATTAAAGAAACCACATCCATTCCGACTGATAGGATGGGCAAAGATGTGGAATGGGCAGGTCCCACATCCACAAATGGTGGATAAAAATTGAGAGGGATATCTCTGAAATGAGAAGTCCCAGCCCCACACCAGGCTCCCCAGCCCAGGGTTCCAGTGCCAGGAAGATAAGCTCTCATAACTTCATTGTAAAAACCAATGGGGACCGAGTTGGTAGAAGGAGCTTTTGGAGTCCCAAGCAGCTCCTCTTAAAGAACCCACATATGGACTCACTCAGACTAACTTGCTCTGAGCTCTAGCACCAGGGTAGCAGCTTGAAAGGCACCAATGACATACAGGGAGAAAAACTAAAGTGTCTGGTATCAAGGCAAGAGCTGGGAGATAGCTCACTCCCAGGTAGAAAAGCAGGCAGAGACCATCATCCCATTTCTGAACCCTCCTCCCACATAGCCAAAGAGCCAGCAGGCTGGTGCCATATCTGAAACTCCATTGGCCTGGTTAACACTTTGCCCTGCCCTGTAAGAGATCCCCAGAGACTTCGTACTACCTAACTTATGGGCCCAACCATGTGACTTTTCCTATGAATGGCTGGTTTTGGAACAGTTGACCTCAGTGAGCCCCCACCCTTTACATCTCTTGATAAAGATCCCCAGGCATGACACTAGCAGCAATCAAGTTAGGTTCACAGCTTGACTTTGCCTGGGAATCTCCAATCCTAGCCTAAGTAGCATCATCTCAGATTGCTTTATAGCTCAGGCAGGGTAGCCCCAGGCAAAACAGGTTGGGGTTGACCTTGCCTTGTACCAACCTGGAAACCCCAGAGTATGCATATTCATTGAATAGCCACACGCAACAACGGAGCACTATCACCCTGCTCTAGCACAGATGATCCTTCACAGAAGGCAGAGGTTGGTGGTCAGTGGTCACAGCCAGTCCTTGCAGCTGACTGGCCAGGATGAACCCCTACCATTGACCTGCCAACAGCAATCAAGGCTCAATTACAAGAGGAGGGTGTATTCAGCCAACAAAAAGGACACACCTTGAGTACCAGCTAGGGTGATAAGGGAGGCTGTACCACTGGACCATGCAGGACACCTATTACATTAGGCCACAATACCAAGGCAGGGAAACACAGCAGCTCTACCTGATATACAGAAATAAACACAAGGAGGATGCCAAAATGAGGAGACAAAGAAACTTGGCCCAAATGAAAGAAGATATCAAAACTCAAAAAAAAAAAAGAACTAAACAAAATGGAGATAAGCAATCTATCAGATGCAAAGTTCAAAACACTGGTTATCGGGATGCTCGAGGAACTTAGTGAGGACCTCAACAACATTAAAAATATCCAGTCAGAAATAAAGAATACACTAACTGAAATAAAGAACCATTTAAGGCAAAGAATAGTAGAGTGGATGAAGCCAAGAATTAAATCAATGATTTGGAACATAAGGAAACTAAGAACAACCAATCAGAACAAGAAGAAAAAATCCAAAACAATGAGAATAGCATAAGCAGCTTCTGGGACAATTTCAAGTGATCCAACATTCACATCATAGGGGTATCAGAAAGAGAAGAGAAAGGTCAAGAGATTGAAAATCTATGTGAAAAAATAATGAAAGAAAACTGTTTAAGGAAATAAGACATGCAAATACAGGAAGCACAGAGAGTCCCAAACAAGTTGGATACAAACAGGCAGGCCACTCCAACATACATCATAATTAAAATGCTAAAGTTTAAAGATACTTTTTTTTTTAACATTTAAAAAAAAGTTATTGTTGTATTACATCCATCCCCTTTTTGCTCCCCTGTCCCCCTCCCCACCCACCCATTCCCCCCAAAGTCAATCCCACCTATTGTCCATGTCCATGGTTCCTTTATACTAAGTTGTCTAAACTTCTCCCCTTCCTTGCCTCTGCCTCCCCCCTCCCCCCAACCCCCTTTCCCCTGACCACTGAAGGTCTATTCTCTGTATTCATATATTTGGTTCTGTTTTGCTTGTTAGTTTTGTTCATTATTGTCCTGTAATGGGTGAGATCATGTGGTATTTGTCCTTCACTGACTGTCTTATTTCACTAAGCATAATACTCTCCAGTTCTATCCATGTTATTGCAAAGGGTAGGAGTTCCTTCTTTCTTTCTGCTGTACAGTATTCCATTGTGTAAATGTACCAAAGTTTTTTGATCCAATCATCCATTGATGGGCACTTAGGCTGTTTCCAGCACCTGGCTATTGCAAATAGTGCTGCTACGAACATAGGTGTATACACAGGTTCTTATGAATTGGTGTTTCAGGATTCTTTGGGTATAGTCCTTGTAGTGGAATTGCTGGATCAAAAGGCAGTTCCATTTTTAGTTGTTTAAGGAAACCCCATACTGTTTTCCACAGTGGCTGCACCAGCCTGCAACCCCACCAACAGTGCATGAGGGTTCCCTTTGCCCCACATCCTCGCCAACACTTGTTTGTTGATTTGTTGATGATGGCCATCCTGACAGGTGTGAGGTGATATAAAGATAAAGACTCTTAAAAACAGCATGAGAAAAGCAGTTAGTTACCTACACAGGAATTCCCACAAGACTGGCAGCTGATTTCTCAAAAGAAGCTTTGCAGACTAGACAGAATTGATAAGAAATACTCAAAATCATAAAAAACAGGGACCTATAATCAAAGATCACTGTACCGAGCAAAGATACCATTTAGAATAGAAGGGCAATAATTTCCCAGATAAGAAAAAACTAGGAGTTCATCATCACCAAACCATTATTATATGAAATGTTAAAGGGACTTACATAAGAAAGAGAAGATCTGAACTCATTCTATGAGGCCAATATTATTCTAATCCCAAAACCAGGGCAAGACACAACTAAGAAAGAAAGCTACAGGCCAATATCTGTAATGAACATAGATGCTAAAATTCTCAGTAAAATATTGGCCAATCGGATTCAGCAGTATATTACAAAGATCATACACCATGATCAAGTGGGCTTCATCCCAGGGATGCAAGGATGGTACAACATTCGAAAATCAATCAATGTAATACACCACATCAACAAATTGAAAGATAAAAACCATATGATCATATCAATAGATGCTGAAAAAGCATTTGATAAAGTGCAGCAAC